>PNEQ01023289.1:0-57212 GCA_003012365.1 Medauroidea extradentata
TAAGAACTTCAGTAAAGACTCAGCCTCATAGCCTTTACTATATCCAACACTACCAGGGGAACCAGATCCTGTGGGGCTCCTGTTGTCTAGTCATTCCTGGTGAACTCTTGTGATGCAGTATTAATGAGCATTTTGTCTTCTGGGTCCTGGATGCTCAGGTATTCTGTTCTGAGTTCATGTGGGTGGTGACAGGGGCACAGCCAGAAGAAACCCAAGACAAGTGGGAGATATAATATCCAATCACTGACCATGAAGCACAGTGGCAGGTGTGCATAGGAGACATAGAATCTAAATGGTGCAAAAATATTTTCCTTACAAACTTGAGGCAATAGTGATCGTAATGTGCTCAATTTCTTCCAGTTCCAAGATATACATCATACAAGAAACATAACTAAAGGTATTAATTGGCATATGATTTAGTTAAAACTTCGAAGATTATGTCCGAGCATTAGTTTATTCACAATTGCTTTGCCCCTAAAGAAAAATCTGGCTTACAGATAAAGTTACTTTGTCTGGCTATTGTTATGGACCCTTGATTTTCGCGAAGAGAATTTTGCAACAACTTGTTTCAGTGCCTTATGTACACACATGCAGCTGTGCTTCAAGGTTATTGGCAGCGTGTTGTTGCACAGAGACGTCTTTCATTTGACAGCACCAATCAGAACAAAGTTATTACGACACCACACGTCTGTAATTTGCTGGTAGAACACTAAGACGTGTGAGAGTTCAAACATACAATCACTAAGCATAAAGCAGAGATGCAGATGTGTACGTAAGACACGAAAACAAGTTGTGGCAAAATTATTTTTCCGAAAATCAGGGGCCCCTATCTATTGTTTATTTTAAATTCCAAATAGGTAATTATAACGAAGACTGATTTCAATTTCGTTAATCATATAAAAGAGTATTGTGTACTGCTTAAGTAAACACGATATTTATTTTAAATAATTCTACGAACATCAAGATTGTTTTGTTGTGGCACAGTTAATTCGTTTCGCCATGAAATTTTCGAGAAAATAATTTTGCCCCAGTTTGTTTCAGTGCCTCTTGTAAACATCTGCAGTTCAGCTTTGTAGTCAGCTATTGGATGTTTTAACTTTCACGTGTATTGAGGTTCTACCCGCAAATCACAGGTGAGTAGTGTTGCGGTAACCTTATTCTGATTGGACACTGAAAAAAAGTGGGGCAAAATTCTTTTCGCGAAAGCGTCATGGCCCTTTTAATTCGGTACTGCACTGATGTTCACGATCAATTACAAACGTTTTACAGTATACATTGCAGTAAGTGCAGTCTTACTGTTCGGTTATTGCGGATAGTTAACTTTTATTGATGTTCACTTTCGTCACAGACTAAATAGTAATACAGATGCGAAAAGACGAGGCGGTTAATTTGATACGGGTGAACTTCGCTTCTTATTGGCTGCTGGAGGTTGTTGATACCAGCCCCGTATCTGTTTGGATGCTGCACGTTACTACAGGTTTCCTATTGTCCTGGATGCCAGCTAGCAGAGCAGCCGCTTTACGCTGATTGGCAGTAGGTGTTGTCGCCATGTTGCTATCAGGGACGCCATTTTGCTGGCGTGTGTGGCCGAGTTCGCCGCCCTTCTGGCTGTTTCACTTCTGTATACCTAAACATTCTGGTGTCCACTATGAAATCACTCTGCTTTGAATAATTCACACTTTACTACAATATATGGAGTTAAATATTAAGAAAACCCGCAAATTTACATGACCGATAAACAATTATATATTCTAAATTAAACGTCATCTCAAACAGTCGAGTATTTATTGTGGCTTGGTTGTTACAGAGTTAACATGATGTACCGCAGGTCGTAGGTTCGTTGGGGTCTTTTGATAGTTTTAAGTTTGGTGCTTGCTTTATTAAGATATAGTGGACTTTTACTTTTTATGTTTGAGGCACAGAAACGAGGAAGGCGATAAGTCCAATATAAAACATCTGTCAAAAACCTCATCGCTCTTATGCGCGGAGTACTAAAGAAGCGTGCAGTCTTTTGTGGAGCTTTTTTTTTAACGGGACTTCAAGTGAGGACCCTGTTATAATATTCAAGAAAGTATGTAACTAAGTCCTGAATCAGGAATTCGCAAGAGGTACCAAGTCCACTTTTTGAGTTATACAAGATTTCGACTCTCCAAAGCATTCTCTTGGCAGTCAGTGACAAAATAAACCAAGTCCTATACAAGAAATTCGTTAAACGGACTGGTAAATATATGTGGAACTTACAAAGTGTACCAAGTCCTGGACTTGGCCCTTTTCGTTAATGACAAATGCTATGGACAATACAAGGGCACTGTGATGTTCTACTTTAAACAATGCTGTTACTACCAGTTCGTTTACAAATCTGATGTGAAAGAAGTTGTTGAAGTACATGGACAGCTCCATACCTTTAATCGTCAGCTCTCAGGAAAGTTGAGACCCGTTGTAATGCTTACAGAAATAGAACTGTACAAATTAAGAAATATAAACTTGAAGACATTCGCGATGTGTTTCTGTTCATGATGAAGCAGTCACATTCTACGACAATATTCTACATTGGCCTGCCACAGACTAACAGACATGTCCATGAATGTGCCACCAGTGCATTATTTTGTTTATGACTTACGTTATTGTCTATGAAGAATCTGTTTCCATGTTGTTCAATAGTTATTTCACTGGCATATACCAAGGTTACAATAATCTGCACCAAGGACATTATGCTTTCTCTGATAGTGTAACACATAACGTTGCTTTATGGATATAAAGGGCCAGGTGATGTTTTGTTTGACAACATGTTTCCACGTATCATATTATTAGTTTTACACTTTAATTTACCAACATTGCACTAGTATCTACTCAATATGTTATGTTTTATGTGTCATTGTTAGAATCAACGTTACTTCATTTGCAAAAGGCACCAAGGCCACTAATTGTATTAATTTATAAAAAATAAAAAACAAATGCATATTTACGAAAATTATGATTCATATTATTCCACACACACTATACTTTCAAGTTATCCATTGTTGTTAACCTGTTTCATTCCCAGTTCCACAATGATAGGTTTTTTTGTTGTTTCCCAACAATCTGCTCGCTTGGACTTAGAAACTTTTGCAGATTCCTGATTCATTACAATATTCTATGATATGTTTTATTATTACGGTTGAAATTTTCTCAGCTTCAGCTACGTAAGAAACACATTACTAGCACTGTTGAGGAGCTCAGTAATCATGTTTTTTTTTTTAAATTAGCGGACGATATTTTTTAAAACCATAGCGACACAGTTAGATGAGTGACTTAATTTTCTTAGATAAACATATTGGAAAGAATTTAAATAGTTAAACAATAAAAAATACTTCCCGTTCCACGCACGGCTCTCGCACCAAGTACACTATCGTTTAGGGTATGACGCTCTTTGCAAGAAAGCTAAGTTTCGTTTTGTGTAAAGGTACGCAACGTATGTATGTATGTATATATACGTATATAAAGGCTGTTTCCGATAGTCAGCACTACATAAAGTTTTAATTCAGCCGTTTTGTAGGTAGTCATCTTTACTATTTTTAATATGAAAACACCCATATAACTAAAAACCAATAAAGTTTCAACACTTTCAGAAGTTGACGTCAGTTGGGCAATAAAACGTATTTTTAAATAATTAAAAATTATGCTGAGTGTTCAGTTTATAGTAAACAGCCTATACCTATGTATGTACGGCTAAAAATAATTACTTTTCCAAATAAATTAAAATCTCTTAATCGTTCAGTGAATTAATTTCACTGATTCTATATGTAGTTCTGACAGAATCTAGATGGAGCTGTTTCAACATGCTGAAAGGGCCGTTGTGGCCAAGTCATCAGACCACTCGGTCCCATCAAGGCGATCCGGGTTCGTTTCTCGGCGGGGTTGGTCGCATGTGGGAATCGTGCCGGACGATGTCGTTGCAGGGAGTATTCTCGTGATCTCCCGTTTCACCCGCTCCCTCAGCAGCATTAAAGAGCTAGATGAAAAGCGTTGAACAAATTCTCTCACTACCACCCTCTTCAACAGGTTGGATATTAATGGCAAATCCATGTAAAACTGACAATATTCTGCATACTTAGAGTTTACTGTTTAGAGTGTGATATACCGTGGCGTAGAAAGAAATCTTGGATGAAAACACAGCCAGCGCAGTCATTGATTGCTAACACAGAACAGCTTGCGCACGTCAACTCTCTTTCCTCCTCTTGGAATTCATGTGCGTTGTTTATAGGCGGTCAGGCAATCTCCTTCGCCCAGCGGCAGGCCACCAACATAATAAATTATTCACCATCTGACTTCAAATATCTCACATGCGGCCCGCTCATTTAAATACGCCTATCTTCATATTAAAACCGCAGAGAGAGTGGAATATCGCAAGAAATGTAGTGTCTATGTAGGTTCCATCACACAACTGTGTGATATGTAGGGCCATGCAATTTCACGAAAAGAATTTTACCACATTTAGTTTCAGTGCCTTGCGGGCACATCTACAGAGCTGCTCCTTGGTTAATGGCACCGTGTCTTTGTTCGGGCCTGTCTCTCATTGAATTGCAGCAATAAGAATAAGACAATTCTGACGTTACGTCTGTGATTTACCAGCAGAGCCCGGAGACAAGTGAGAGTTAAAACATCCAATTACTGACCATGAAGCGGAGCTGCAGATGTGCACGTAAGGCAATGAAACCAATTAGTGCAAAAAAAATTCGCCATAAAACCGTGACTCTAATTATCGGGAATGTGCCTATGTGATGTGACTTCTCTTATTAGATTGCGCACATCAGAATATGATTACTGCAACACAGCACGTCTACGATTTGCTGAGAGAACTTCAAGACACATGAGAGTTTGAACATTCAATTACTGACTATGAAGCAAAACTACAAATGTGTACACGAGCACTGAATCAAACTATGGAAAATTGTTTTCGCGATAAGTTCACGGCTTTAGTGATAAGACAGCGATTAATTTACCCGATTCAACACCTTGCAATTCAGGGACGTATCTTAGTATCATCGCAGCAGACATATCATTGCCATTGCCTCATATATTAGAGTATACTCGTAACTAGCAACCCCAATTTCCAGCGAAAAGACTTCTGAAGCCGTTTATTTGAGTGACTTAATAGCACTTCTGCAGTTCTGATTCATGGTCCACGAGTGACCGTTTTCTTTAACTCTTTCGTGTCTTAACGCTTTACTGTAAATCACGAAGGTGTTGTATCGCCACCTTATTCTGATTGGTGGAGTCAAATGAAAAGCGTCTTTCCACAAAGACACGCTGCCAATAACAATGAAGCAAAGCTGCAGCTGTGCACACGAGGAGCTGAAACAAACTGTTGCAGAAATATTTTCACCAAAATTTGGGGTCCTTATTTATCCAGACAAGTCTCTCATTTGACAGCACCAATCACAGTAAGACAATTGTGACATCATACGTCTGTGGTTTGTCAGTAGAACCCCAAGACAAGTCAGAGTTAAAACATCGAATCAATGACCATGAAGTAGACGTGCAGATGTGTGCGCATAATTAGTTACACGGAAATGTCGCGGGTTTAACGACCAGCCGGCTGGACTCCACAGTCCTGTGTACACTATGGCCTCAGCTACTTGTACGTTGTATGCTGCTATTGGTTCACAGTTCTCATGGAACCCTTTCATCTACAGATCTTTAATCACGAAAATAATTAACGCGTACAAAAGTTTGAAATCTTACGTTTTCTCAAATGAATTCGCGAAATTTCCGTGCCTCTACGCATAGCGTATTAAAACAATATGGTGCAAAAATTTTTCGTGAAAGTCAATACACGAATTTTGCATTTCTCAACGTAGTCTTATACCAAAGAAAGAACATCAGGCATTGAAACACAACATTAGAATCTAGCAAACAGTACATTTTTCTTTCGATGCGCGACTCTCTCTTTCTCTCGCTCTCTTTCTCTACCTCTTTCTCTCTCACTCTGTGTATAATGTGGACATTTTGAATATTTATGTGAACAAAAATTCAAAAGTATATATTACGGATTACACAAAGAAGCTATCTTTAAACTTAAAATTGTGTTAGTACCATTTTTCAAAATGTGTGATATGTAGACTCACGATTTCATGGCGAAAATATTTTTGCTCTAATTTATTTCAGTGCCTTGTGTACACATCAGCACCTCTGCTTTATGATCAGTGATTGGGTGTTTTAACTATCACTTGTCTTCTGGTTCTACTGGCAATTCACAGACGTATGAGGTTGCCTTAATTTAAAGGGTGCACTCAAATGAGAGGCATGCCAGAACAAAGACAAGCTGCCAATAACCATGACTCAGAGCTGTCGATGTGCATGTAACACATTGAAACAAAGTGATGCAAATATCTTTTCGCGGCAATAATGTGGCTCTAGTGACAGGCAATTAAACAATATAATTAGTAAACAGTAAATTTCGCTAGTTTAAACTACTGACAGCTGGACATTATGGTCCTGTGTACACTATGTATATAACACTGCAGAAAATCTGGCTAAATAGTTTTAGTCTGCCTCACTGTGAAATAAAATCTTCCTACATAGTTTTGGGAGTTTTTAACCCATTTACGACACACTTTGTTCATCAGTTACATAGTTTTGACTTACGGCTGTTTTAACCAAAAATATTATTAAAAATTAAAATTTAAATATGGTTAAACTAAATTGGGCCTAACTAGTTTTAAATTTAAGAATTTTCTGGTCATGAAGACAATGAAAAGATTGTTTTTGTAGTAACTTAATAAAATGTTATGAATCTAAATATTGTCGTTTGTCTGTGTATTTAAAGCAATTTTAGAGGCATCAAAGATTCACGTTATTATTCGTTGGCAAGCTAGAGTTCAATGGCCTGAGTATATCCGAGTACAATATGTGAATTGATTGGTCACGAGCCTTTATGTGAAGACATTTAGGTCTACGTGTTAAAACCCTTACAGGAGACTGGAAAAATTCGAGGACTCACTGACTTGTAAGCTAGCCTCCAATAATATATATGTACTCAAGCAGACTACAGATGTTCATTGGCTGCTCGCTAACACAGTGATACCACATGATTGGGTTAGCATTTAGTTGATTCTGTATTATTGGCTCAGCCCTCTCTAGGAGGTGCCAAATATGTCAAGGACCAATGGCGAAAGTGGCACAAACTTAGACACACTTTAAGTGTAGTCTGGGCCTAATAGAAAACGCGAATTTTTCAGGTCCCTAGAAACTTTACCTGTAGACTTTTGACTGTAGGCTAGAAGAGATCTCTGCGGCAGGACAGTACATTGTCCAATGAGGGACGTCGAACGAACAAATATCGCCTCGCAGTCTAGTCTGCTAACGTGAATTCCACACGTCCCTAATAAAAAATAATTAATCAAACCCCCGACTTATTTTTGACGATAATTTCATGAAACGTCGAGAAAAGAAAATAGTAATAATGTTGAAAATATTTTTTGGCTCACTGGACAGCCACAAAGTTCTCTGCTGTATACTGTAGAAGATGGTGAAAGAACATAAGACGCGAGCTCTTCGGTGGCACATACCAACGCCGACCCCGTCACACTTCACAAAGTGACCTACGCCGAGTCCACAAAACATTCGCTGCGCCCACTAACCACACCACTGTCTCTCGTTACGATACCAATTAAGGAATGGTTTTCTTAGCTGTCACGCCTCTCACATAATATTGCCGGCGACTTTCTTCTGTCACTCGTTCCTCCGTTGTTCCCTTCCTTATGTCCCTTCCACGTCCGTAGTTTACCCGAGCACATTTCTTAACAGCTGTAACTAACGTGTAGAATGGAGTGTGAATCACGTTTACCATTACGGTGCTCTATACCGAAAAAGTCGTATAATTGTACCAAAACTCTGTCTAACTCTTACACAACACATTAATAGTAATTTCCCACAAATAAAATTTTTCTCGGTTTTATACTTTTCGTACAGGAGCATGTCAAATTACCGATTTGACTATTTTCGCTACTTACCCAAAGAAACAAAAGCTATTGAAATGATAGGAACAAAATAATTTAGACTGAATGTATTTGTATTATACTACTGAACTTCACCTTTGTAATTTCACGTAATGTTTTGCATTAAAATAATTCTTGAATGCGCTGAAACTGCTGCGTATCTTTGAGTATATTTATTTGAAAAAATATTTACGTTAAATAATGTAGGTGTCATTCTGTTGAATAATACAGTTACTTTCATTCTAAATTACTCCATTTGAATCGTTTAGAAAGCCTATTACTTTGGGTAAGTAGCAAAAATAGTCAAATTGCTACTTTGACATGTGCGTGTTCGAAACTATGCAACTGAAAAATATCTCATTTTTGTGATTAGTTGGACGGTGTTTTTGTTTTTTTGCAATTACAAAACGACGAATGTTTCGGTGCAGAGCGCTTTTACTAATGTTCCCTAGAAAGTCAGTGCTTATGTATGAAGCACAAAACCATTAGAGATCTAAGGGTGCCGTTAATATGCTTATGAAATTAATTTCCTACATGCGCAATTTATAGCAATCCGGGGCTACTTTGTGACAGCAGGGGTGATTTTGAGACATTCAAAACGTTTAATTTTAGGGTTGAGTAAGAATTAAGTGGCTATTTGATATGAATATTGAAAATGCTATATTTAAACAACGTATTTAACATTTAAAGATTTTAATAAATTACCGCAAAAATAAACATTTTAAGTGGGGCACTATTACCCTCAGCTGTCACAAAGCAGCCCTGGTTTTCGGTACTCAATTTATGTGCATTGTCTTAACATTATACTTTTTCGTTTGGAACTTTAAGCTGTCACCATACAAATGGATTTATTTGAAGTCTGGAGAGTCATAAAACTGTTCGCGAAAAGAATTTTGCGTCAGTTCGTTTCACAGACTTACGTGCACATCTGCATCTTTGCTTCATGGTTATTGGCAGCGTGTCTTTGTAATGTGACGTCTTTCATTTGACTGTGCCACTCTTAGAGCCACGATTTTATAGCGAAAAAACTTTGCACCATTTGGTTTCAGTGCCTTATGTGCACACCTGCTACTCTGCATCATGAACTATGATTGGATGTTTCAGCTCACATTTGTCTTGGGGTTCTACCGGCAAATCACAGACGTGTGTTGATACAGTTGCCTTATTCTTATTGGGGCAATCAAATAAGAGACATGCCTGAACAAAGACATGCTGACAATGACCATGGAGAAGATCTGCCGATGTGCACGTAATACAATGAAACAAAGTGGTGCAAAATATTTTCTGCGACAAAATTGTGGCTCTATTTATCAGACAATAATGGACAAAACAACAGATATGCTAGTGAAAAAACTTGAAAATTATTGAAACTGTGACAATTCTACTGCTTGTGATTTAGAGTGCACGTTTTAAAAATACTTTTACTGTACCAGGAGCAAAATAATATAAATAAATTTCATGAGCAGGTGAAAATTACAACCCTTAAGGAAATAACAAACAAACTGTCTACTCCAATTTCAACTCCAGTGGTTACTCGCTATTTGTCGAATATTTCTGAAACTACTTTAAAATGTTGTGTGAGTCTGTCATAACTAGAACAAAGATTTTGTGAAGAAAAGTATTTGACAGTAATTCATTTCTGCGTCTTGTGGTCACACGGGCAGATATGTTTCAAGGTAAATGTACGGATGTTTTAACTGTCACTTGTCTTGGGAATCTACAGGGAAATAACGTGCTTATTATTTTACAATAACGTAATTCTGATTGGTGCAGTCAAATGAGAGACGTGTCTGAGCAAGGACACACTGCCAATAAACGTGAAGTAGAGCTGCCGATATGAACGTATAAGGCATTAAAACAAAATTATTAGAGCCTGTGAATTTTAGTAAAAAAAATAATTTTACAAGTTGTTTTAACGTGTTGCATGCACATCTGCAGCTCTGGTACATGATTACTGGAAGATAGTATTAGGCGTCGCTCATTTGACTGTGCCAATCAGATCAAGCTTACTGCGACACCACACATTCGTGATTTTCGGGTAGAACCCCAAGATTCTCAAGTCAAAAACTTACATTTCCTGACTGCATATGTGCACATTATGCTTTGAGACTGGAAAAATTCGCGGGTTCACTGACATGTACGCTAAACCTGAGAATATCTGTGTATTCAAGCAGACAACAGCTGCTCATTGGCTGCTCGTTGACACAGCGATACCACATGAATGGGTTTGCATTTAATTGATTATTTATTATTAGCTCAGCTCTCTCCTGGACGTCTTAAACAAGTCAAGCACCAAATGTTGAAAGTCAAACAAACATAGAGATGTTTAAAATCTAGTTCATGCCTAAAAGAAATTGCGAAATTTTCGGGTCCCTATTATGCACTAAAACAAATTGTTACGAAATTATTTTCACCAAAAAACACAGGCTCTAAAAATGGTGCAAATATCTTTTCGCAACAAACTCGTTGCACTAGTGAAAATAAATTAAGGGAAGTAATTCGCCATCATTTGGTCGGATTTAACTACACTGGGGTGTATATTTATTTGCTTCATTAAGATAAAATAAGAAATTCTCGTGGAAAAAGGCATCTATTAGTCGTTGTCTTGGCAGTAGTTTTTCTTCGCCGAGTACGTGACATGGTAACTGCGCTGCTGTGCTGGAGGGTATAACTTTGCTGATACCTTACCGGGGGGGGGGGGGGTAAGAAGAAGAAAAAGAAGGGTTTAAAGGATAAGAACGAAGGTTGTTCCTACACAAAACACATTTCAAACGCAGTGCTGCCCCAGACAGATATGCAACGTCTCACGCATCTCACCCCTACCAGCTGGTGGGAAGCACGCGAAAATGACACGCAGCCGTTTTTGCCAACAGTGAATCACAAAATTCTCCGGGGAATAATGCTACGGCTGCTAAGCTTTAGTTCTACCGTATTTACGAGTGTTCTTTGCTAACCTTAGAAGCGATAAAATAGTGTAAAATTCATTGCAATTATATAATCACGGGAATGTGTTGTTGACTTGTTCTTTCGCCCAACAACGGAAAAACGGATTGACATGATTTTTTTACTTTTTATTTTTTGGGTCGGAGAATGCCGTAGGTTACCTTTTATCCTGGAATAGCCTAATGTAAAATTGCTGTAGGATAGTATACATACGTAATTCCCACTTCATACTAGAATGGCTGATCAAATTTTTATGAAATTTGGTAGGGCCTACAGAGATTTCATAAAACCTTAATTAACTACAGCAATACAAAAGCTTTCAAACCCGAATAAATCCATAGATCTTGTAGGATTTGAATATGGGCGCGTGTTTACTATTTCTGTAGATATGTATGAATAAAATAATGACACCATAAATGCTGAACATTAACACTGAGCTCCATAACATTTAGCGGATGTGTTTCCTGGGTTCTATTCATCACTTACCGTTAGGGACCTGAAAAAGTCTCGTTTTCATTTGAGCACGAGCTAATACAGGACTAATCATGTTGTATCACTGTGTCAGCGAGGAGCAGCCAATGAACATGTGTTTTCTGATTGGACACACACACACACACACACACATATATATATATATATATATATATATATATATATATATATATATATATATATATATATACATACATACACACACACTTGGAAGCTAGCCTACAAGTCATTCAACCCGCGACTTTTTCTAGTGTCTACTTATCGTTCTTTCTAAATGCACTTACTTCATACAATTGCCTGAACTACACTTATTATTTTTACTTATAATTTATATAATTTATTTTTGTATGTGCCATTTTTTCTTCGTATCCCTATAATTAAACATATGTTTCATTCTAAACGTATACTCTTAATTTCTCAGATTTTATTCTATAACTCACACGAGCAAAGATGCGGGCTACAGCTGTTTAATTAATAGTAAAAAAACTTATTTATAACTAGAGATCTGGAAATTTTGCAACTCAATGTCAGAAGACCTTAGATTTCAAACCCTTTCTTTGAGTACTGTGAACCAATAGCAGAGCTGCATGAAAACACTCACTGACTGCCGCGCTACCTTGTCACATGTACAACTGTCCACTCACTGGAGCAGCAGTAACTGAGGGCATAGTGTACACAGGACTGTGCAGTCCAGCCTGCTGGTCGTTGAACACGCGAAAAACTCCGGTTCTCTATGAACAACACTAACTAAATCGGATGGTGAAATGGTTTTTGATCTAAAGTGAACACTTCCCATTGGGAAATTGTTTATTTATACACATATGATATCTCTTAAACATCACTGATTTGAATAGTATAGAAGTTTAGATTCTAGTTCCGTTATTTTCCGTAGTTAAATTATATTATCATCCCTTAATATTTATTTTCAGAGTGCTATTCAACGTTTTCGGCAACACATGATTGTACAAAACTTTTTCTGGGTAATTACCATGCATACACTTCAGAATAGTTTAAATTGTGTCTTATTTTTTCAGTCAACACTTTATGTATTCGAAAATATTTTCTTCCGGACCTGTAATATCAATGCTCTTTGTTCAAAACTGACAATCTCCAGTCGTTGTTTATTTATTAATAACGTTATATCTGCCGTATCTGAAACAGTGAATCTTTTGTTTATTTTTTGCTCTAAGTACTCGATGAATAGGGACCCTGGTTTTTCGCGAAAAGAATTTTGCCCCACTTTGTTTCAGTGCAGTTCTGCTTCAAGGTCAGTGATTGGATATTTTAACTCTCTTGAACCTTGAAATTCTACCGGCAAATCACAGCCGTGAGGTGTTGCAGAGACTTTATTGTAATTTGCTCAGACAAATTATATACGGCTCTTCATTTAGACACGCTGCCAATAATCATGAAGCAGAACTGCAGATGTGCACGTAAGGCACTGAAACAAAGTGGGGCAAAATTCTTTTCGTGAAAAACCAGGGTCCTTACGCAATGAACTTTTACTTTAGCTGTTACTTTGAGCCACTCAGAAGGTTTAGGTATTTACTCTCTCCTATAACACGTATGTTTTCGGAGATAACAAATTTTAAGCAATAACTCAAATATACAGTGTCACATGCTACATGATTTCTGTTGTTTACATACAGTAAACCTGACGCTTGACACACAATATAGTAGGATCCTAATGTGTTGCTTTTGTCAATAAAATATCAATCACGGACACAGAAGAATGATGCTCTATTGACAAATACTCTATAATTTTTTAGAACCACGTGAGCGAAACCGCGGACAAAATTTAGTAGCTTACAATTTGCTGACTAATTTTTCAAGACATAAAAAAATAACATGGCTTTAACTGAACACAATTTTGTATAGTTCTTCGAACCAAACTTTTTTTTTCTGTAAAAATGTTACACACTCTGTAGTAAAAAACCATTTGAAACAAAATTAGCAGACGATTTTAAGTTATCAAGAGGGAACAAAATTTCACGTGTCCACTGACTTGCAGGCTAGACTCCACAGTCCCATGTTTACTACATCATTCAAGCGCTGACCAAAATCTCTCACTCACTACTCGTGGATTATAACTTGCAGGTCATTGAACTTGCTCATTTTATCCTTCCCTGGCAACGACAATCATACGCGTGGGTAAAAAATGTAATATCAACCAGTCTATTTCAAATATCTTTTTCAGGATAACATTACTCTAAGTACATACACTTTATAAAATGTAAAATGAAAATAATTTTAAAACTATGTTTCGTAAGCTATCACTAGTGCCACGAACTTTTCGCGAAAAGAATTTTGCCCCAGTTTGGTTCAGTGTCTTACGTGCACATCTGCAGCTAGTTTCATGGTTATTGGCTGCGTGTCTTTGTGAAGCGACGTCTCTCATTAGACTGCACCAATCAGAGTAAGGTTACTTCAACACCACGTGTCAATGATATGCGAGTAGAACCCTAAGAAACGTGACAACTAAATCATCCAGTCACTTTATATGAAGTACAACTGTAGATATGCACATCAGACTCTGAAACAAAGTGGGGGAAAATTATTTTCGCGACAAGTTCGTAGAACTAGCTATTACCACGTAAAATAAACCCAGTCTGTTGTGAAACACTCTGTGTAAATCATCCAAGCTCATAAATTTTTCCTCACAAAACGGGTCGCTGTGATTATTAGCTATTGACGTTTTTTCTACCACTGAATAAACAGGAAATACTTATTTGGTGAACATCTGGAAAAATATGCTGAGTTATAACTGTACGCGTTGATGCAGCCAGTTTTATTGAACCTGGGCTGTGCTGCCGGTTTGGGGATACGTCTGTATGTCATTGTTATTTACTTGTATTTTGCACGCAAACGGAAGAGTTGTAGCTAAGTTATACATTTCATTGCTTCTAGCGGTCTGTTTTTTTATTGTTGAGCATTTTGATTATTTTTTATCCCAGCTTCCTTATCAACAATACGCACGAAAATTTCGTACAGTCATTTAAGATGTCCACTTAAGTGGACTGCTTTGTGTTTTCAAGTCTTATAAGCGAGGAAGCGATAAGGACGACACAGCAAAGGGTATTATGCCTCTCCCTAACCTTAAGTCGCAAGTCACTGAACTGGCGTGCCATCTTCTCGTCAACAACTCACATCTATAAGACAAGAAGTGGCAAACCTGTCATTTTATTAGTTGATATCAAAGACAAAGGTATGTGTATTGTACATACCTACGCCTTTTAAAAGATTGAGCGCTAAAATTTTCTTAACTAAAAATGTCTGCGAAAACACCCATTTTCGCCATTTTCTGCCTCTAGAAAACATGCTGCAATGAATAGTGGTGAACCTGAAATGGTTACTCCCACGTGTTAAGTTCTTTAAATGCTATTTCTAAGCAAATCACTTTTGCGTATTGAACAATTTTCAAATTATTGGAGACCAGGAAATGTCGAGGGTTCAACGACCAGCCGGCTGGACTGCACAGTCCTGTGTACACTATGTCCTCAGTTACTTGTACATTGTCTGCTGCTCCAGTGAGTGGACAGTTGTACATGTGACAAGATAGCGCGGTAGCTGTCTTGTATGATTGCTATTGGTTCACAGTCCTCAAGGACAAATTCAGTAAACAGTGGCCCAATCGTGGAGGTAACTATTACGTACAGGAATTTCAAATCTAACTTTCCTTAGAATAATTTAACGAAAGTTCCAGGTCTCCAGGTATAAGGTTACTGCCATATCACATGCCTGTGATTTGCAGCTAAACGCCAAGACGTGCGTCAGTCAAAAACAGCCAATCACTGGCCATTAGGCAGAGCTGCAGATGTGCACGTAAAGCATTAAAACAAATTGTTCCAAACTACATTTCACCAAAAATCACTGGCTCTACATATCAAAGACTTATATTATAATAAACACATTATTATAATTAGGGGAGACAAATGAGTGGCGTGTCTCAGTAAAAGGCACGCTGCCATTAAACTATGAATCAGCGCTGCCAATGTGCACGTAAGGCACTGAAACAAAATGATTCAAAAACATTTTTGACGAAAAGTGACTGTCTAATAAATTGAATTCCTATAGTAAAGATTGTTAAAATGTACATGCCTTTGAATTTTAACTTAAACTCAAATTTTTAGTCAAATATTCCTGTTCTTAAATGTTTGTTTATATCGTAGGTCAGGGCCACGAACTTTTCGCGAAATATTTTGCCCCAGATTGTTTCGGTCCCTTACGTGCAAATCTGCAGCTTTGTTTCGTGGTTATTGGCAGCGTCTTTTTGTGATGTGACGCATCTCATTTTACTGTGCCAATCTCAATAAGTAACTATAAGTTCATGTAGCTTCCGCAATTGGCACTTGGCATATTTTATACCTCCTGGAAGTCGCTGAGACAATAATAAAAATGTATCTAAACGCAGGCCCATATCACTGTGTCAGCGAGCAAATAATGAACCGCTGATATCTACTTAAGTGCACAGGTACTACTCGAGACTAACCTACAAGTCAGCGAACCCACGAATTTTTCCAGTCTCTATCAATATGTTGGGACTCCTGATTTTCGCGAAAATAATTTTGCAACAACTTGTTTCAGTGCCTTATGTGCACACCTGTAGCTCTGCTTCAAGTTTATTGGCTGCGTGTTGTTGTGCAGAGACGTCTTTCATTTGACAACACCAACCAGAACAAGGTTATTGCGACACCACGCGTCTGTTATTTGCTGGTAGAACACTAAGACGTGTGAGAGTTAAAACATACAACCACTAAGCATGAAGCAGAGATGCAGATGTGTGCATAAGACACTGAAACATGTTGTGGCAAAATTCTTTCCGCAAAAGTCAGGCGTCTATTCAATAAGGTTATTGCGGCACCACACGTTTGTGAGTTGCAGGTGGAATCTCAAGACACGTGAGAGTTAAAACTGCCAATCACTGAACATGAAGCACAGCAGCAGATATAAACGTAAGGCACTGAAACAAACTGGTGCAAAATTATTTTCGCAAAATCTTTGTGGCCCTAGAGCCGTCTTTAATATAGAAAGCCGTGGTCTTAGATGTTGCAACTCTGCCAACGAAAGTCGTTTTAATAGGGCTCTGAGCTCTTCTGTGGGAATGGTTTTTCCTGATTTACCAGTAGGACAGGCAGACGATTCAGGAAGAACCACTGTCATTTGAGAGATCAAAGCCAATTAAAATTATCTTTTTTTGGTAGGAGTGCCATACCTAAGACCGAGGTTGCTATTGAGATGGCTACGATATTATGGCACGGATTTTATTATTATATCTGCGCTTCGATCTTAAATGAATTTTTGCCTAATGTTTTATGGTAACGCAATTATAGAACTGTGTGTTGTCATATTCAAATCTTCAAGTTAACATGAGGGATGTGGTATTAGAAACACAAAATAACAATCCCATGAAAATTAAGGATATGTCTACGGACAGGAAAATTTCGCGAATTCAGTGATCTGCATGTTAGACTCCATTCTCCTGTGCATAAGTTACTCAAGTCCCAAGCATTAGTCAACTAGCTGCTACTCAGTGAAACAACAGACAGTGAACGAATAGACGAGACTTGAGAATGCATAGTACAATGGATTCTAGCCTACATGTAATTGAATTCGCGAAATTTTCCTGCCCCTCAGTTATGTCTGTGAGCAGCCGATTTATATGCCCGTTAATTAAATTAAACTTTGTTGCAAAGTATTTTATCAAAATTAGAGTGATTTCATTTCGTTGCAAACCCAAGACGCACTGAGGTGGCGTATGACGCAGTAGTTAGTACTCTCGCCCATGATAATCGTGCCGGACGATGCCGTTGGTAAGCGGGTTTTCTCGGAGATCTCCGTTTCTCCCATCCGTTCGTTCCAGCGCTGCTTCACAGTCACGTTGTCACCCCTCAACAGCGCTTAAGAACGTTATGTTAAATGTTAACGAAAATCTGATTATCATCCAAGCCGCATTAAAAATAATATTCGCCCACCTACTTAAATTATTTTGTCCTGCGCCCAGGACAAAAAAAACACGTGAAAAGACATCCGTGCTTGGCTCTTGGCAGGGAGGAGGGAGGAATTAACCTAGGTTTAAACACTTGCCGTTCAGTATGTCAGTGTAACTGGACAAGTCGAGACCTTAAACCCTGAATTGGCGAGACACAATTCCAGGCGCGTAAAGTTTCCAGGGGCGAAAAAAAAGTATATACACACACCTCGATGCAACGACCTAAAATTTTACGCTAAGAAATACTATAGCTCGAGCAAAACAAAACATAAACAGCATGCAGGAAAATGTTGTTATGGTCTGGTCTTACCATTGATGCTTGCGAGACCACATTTTTTATTTGCCAATTTGCTTTTGTGCGGTGAAGTAAAATACAGCTTTGTGTAGAATTATGTTTCTACCGAATTTACGACGCAAAATATTTTTGTTGTTTTACATCTGATTTTCATTTTTGGTGGCGGGACAGAAAAAAAAGCTATCTCTGTCTAAGATAAAGAAAAGTTAGAAACACTAAATGTATCTTAGCAAATGTTAACAGGTGGTAGCAAATCTTAATGCTTACATCTGTTCAGAAATCATTCAGAAAATGAGCTATTGAGAATGCGTAGGTATATTTGATCTATTTAATAATATTACAGAAAAAAGTTATATTTTTTGCTCTTATCTCTTTAGGCCCATCGATGTTTATTTAGCTTAGGTAAAGTGAGTTAGTTATTACAAGAGACCCCTGAAATTCGCGAAGAGAATTTTGCAACAACTTGTTTGAGTGCCTTATGTGCACACCTGCAGCATTGCTTCAAGGTTATTAGCAGCGTGTTGTTGTGCAGAGACGTCTTTCATTTGATAGCACCAATCATAACAAGGTTATTGCGACACCACACGTCTTGTGATTTGCTGGTAGAACACTAAGACGTGTGACCGTTAAAACATACAATCACTAAGCATGAAGCAGAAATGCAGATGTGTACGTAAGACACTGAAACATGTTGCTGCAAAAATCTTTTCACGAAAATCAGGGGTCCCTAGTTATTGCATGTAAAAATTTGTTTAGGTTATTTAAAGCTAGTTAGCTTACTTTAAGTAGAGCAAGTAAGTTTTCTAACTACATTTTTTGTCTAATTTTTCAAGTGAAAAATTTATATAACGCGGTTTTTTGATAATAACTAGTCAGCGTGTAAATTTTACTGTTTTCGGAACTTGTCCATAGTAAAAAAAGCTCTCAAATATAAATAGGTTATTTCACTGCAACAATTAATTCCGCCTTATAATAAGTCTTCTTAATTACCACCTTAAAATAGCTTACGGAAATCGTAGGCAGGGTGACAAGCAGCCCTATCTGTTTTCAGTCCGCCTCTTAGATTGCATTTGCAGTTTTCGCAACTCTCAAAAATGTGTCGGGATGTTTTCTCACTGTGAAAGTGACACTAAAACTCAGATAATTAAAAGCTTGCATGTATTAAAATAGGGCGTGTATAACAGCTGTTGGCCCAGAATCTGGATTTGTTTTATTTGTGACACCTTGAAAAAAAAAATAATGGTAACAATGGAATTAGGCGAAAATATATCTTGTGGTAGTCACAATATATTTGTTGGTATTTTAACCTTTCCGAGACTCTACATAACTGACTTTGAAGCAGAACTGCATATGTGTGATCGTAAGGCACTAAACAAACTGGGGCAAAACACATTTCGGGAAAAGTTATCCATGATGTAGGTGACATAGCACTACGAGAGTCAGCAATATATTAAAAAGTCGCGAAATTTTCGAAATATGTTTCAAAATATTTTAATTTTTATTGTAACGTTTGGAATGATCAAGATTATAGAGGCAAAGTCAGGTGAAAAAAGTAAAGGTCAAGATAAAACACAAAACGGCTGGTCTTCAATTCGAATGAACATTTGGCCGGCCGCTGAGCCGAAGATAGCGGGCGCGCTTCATTCCTCGTGACAGCGTGTGTCTCTGGATAACAGGGGCGGTTCGTGGGTTGTTACCAGGTGGGGCTGCAGACAGTTGGAACTGTATACTCTTGATGAACGCGCCGTAGACCAACGACCATGAAATATTTGCCGGCTACTAGATGTTTTGTGACTACTCGGTAGTAAGGGGCACCTGCACATCAGCGTGTCAGTGGTTGTAGAGTCAACCAGCGCACAACCACAGATTAAATAGTAATGCAGACGTGAAATGACGTGGCTGCTCTTTTGACACAGGCGAACTTCGCCGCTTATTGGCTGCCCGAGATTGTTAATACATGCCACGTGTCTGTTTGGTTTCTGCATGTTACGTCAGGTTTCCAATTAGACTGGATACCGGCTAGCAGGGCAGCCGCCTTACGCTGATTGGCCGTAGGCATATCCGCCATATTGCTGGCCAGGGAAGACATTTTGCTGGCGCGTGTGTAACTGAGTTCGCTGTTCTATCGGCTATTTCACTTCTGTATTCCTAACTATTCTGTGACACAACCATGTACAGCTCTTATCAACTGCAGCCCTACCTGGCAACAGCAACAACCCATGAGCCGCCACTGCAGGACAAGCATTTCAATCGTATCTCATTTTCTTTGCGAAAATATTTCAACTTGCGACAGACTCCTAAACGCTATATACTCACAAGCAATTCGTAATCAACATTATAGGCACGTATGCCTGTGCCTAGCATTTTCCTACTCCTACGTATGTTTGAATAAATATTATCTCAGTTACAAGCATAGATGTTCAAATATTCTGGTCAGTAGGACGTATCCATAGTAAAACGTTATTTAAAGAAACTGATTAAATTTTTTAAAAGAAAATTTTGTTGTACTAGATATTCGGAAACAAAATAAAAAAATCGAACAATTAATATGAATGTAGAAAATACATAAACACGGACAAGCTAGAATTCAAACGATATGTTAACGACACGTTCTCATTTTGCCGTTGACTTAATTATATGAACCGCTATTTTTCGCGAAAAAGAATTTTGCCGCAGTTTGTTTCAGTGTCTTACGTGCACATCTGCAGTTCTGCATCCTGGTTATTGGCAGTGTGTCTGTGTGAAAAGCCGTATCTCATTTGACTGAGCCAATTACAATTAAGTTTGTGCATCATCACACGTCTATGATTTGCCGGTAGAATCCGTAGGCTCGTGAGAGTTAAAATATCCAATCACTGATCACGGAGCAGAACTGCAGATGTGCACGTAAGGCAATGAAACAAAGTGGGGCAAAATTCTTTTCGCAAAAACAGGGGTCCCTTCTTATTTGACACCTCCTGGTGAGCGCTGAGCCAATAATAAAGAATCAGCTAAATGCTGGTCCAATCATGTGGTATCATTGTGTCAGCGAGCAGTCAATGAACAGCTGATGTCTGCTTCAATACACATATATTCTTGAAGGCTAGCCTACATGTCAGTGAACTCGCGAATTTTTCCAGTTATCTACTTATATCAAGTAAATACAAGTCTCTACAAGGAATTTGCTGGGCAGTTGGGTTTCCAAGGATTTTCCTTGTAGAAGTACCTACAACACATTTTTACAGTGCACAGATCTCTTCTAGCCAGAAATTAAAACGGCAGATTGACATATACCCTGTAAAGTCTTTACACATGCAACTGCCATCAAATACAAACCCATGCCCAATGAACTCACAGATTGTACTCGGGTATACATAGGGAATTGAAGTCCAGCTTGACGCAAAAAAATAACGCCCATTTTGCATGCCCCTTAATTAGAGACCCAGAAATGTCGCGGGTTCAACGACCAGCAGGCTGGACTCCACAGTCCTGTGTACACTATGCCCTCAGTTACTTGTACATTGTCGGCTGCTCCAGTGAGTGGACAGTTGTGACAAGGTAGCGCGGCAGTCTGTGAGTGTCTTCATGCAGGTCTGCTATTGGTTCACAGTCCTCAAGGAAGAGTTTCAGTAACAGTGATCCAAACGCAAAAAATATATATATATATATGTATATATACTGAATGCGTACAGGTGTTTGAAACCTAACCTCCTCTCTTCAATGAATTCACGAAATATCATGGTCCTTATAGCCGTTTCACTTCTGCACACACAGCTGCTCTATGTCTGTGCGCTTCTCAGCTTGATCGCTAGCGTTTGCCTTTTGTTCTCGGCGTGACAGCAGCTCGCCGCGATTTTTTTCTCCTCCGAGGCGTAGCCTACTCCGGAAGTTACGTCACCAGACCCCATGCCGGCTTCTCCCCACGGAGCGAAGATACGGTAATGGAGATTTTATGCTCTGCTTATGTTGCCGGCATTGACGTCATTGGTTCTAGCGGGTGCTTCGCTGCGCGGAAATGCGTCCTCGCGCGCACCGAGTTAACATTCCCAGGCCGGAAATCACTTCCTTTTCCGAAATATCTGCAGCGCGCTGTTAGGACAGGCTGCGCTTGGGTATGAGACAGTAGAATTAGCCTTCAAAGTCGGCAGCAGAGAATAATTAAATACATTGCGTGCATTACGTGCACATCTGCAGTTCTGTTTCATGGTTATTGGCCGCGTATCTATGACTATCATTTGACTGAGCCAATTAGAATAACGCTCCTGCAACACCACATGTATGCGATTTGCCGATATAATCCCAAGGCTCGTGAGAGTTAAAATATCCTATCTCTGACCACGAAGCAGAACTGCAGATGTGCACGTAAGGCACTGAAACAAAGTGGGGCAAAATTATTTTCGCGAAAAACAGGGGTCCCTAGCCATAGCGGTCTTTAATAGATGACCGCGGCCTTAGATCTGGCAACCCTGACAGGAAGGGTCATTTTAACACTTTTTTTTGTGGCTTCTCCTGACTCGCCAGTATGTAGGGTAAAATAACGAATCAGAAACAGCCATTGACTTTGGAGAGCTAAATTAAGTGTTAGGATCACCCTCGCGTGCCGGGTTGCCAGAGATAAGGCCACTGCCTTCTACCAAAGACGTATATGCTTGTGCACAGCTGCTGTTCTGATTCATGCTCAGTGATTGGTAGAGACTGGACAAATTCGCGAGTTCACTGACATGTCGGCCAGCCTTCAACTATATCTGTGTATTTAAGCAGACAGCAACTTTTCATTGGCTACTCGCTCACACAGTCATGCCACATGATTGTGTTTTAATTTTGTTGATTCTTTATTATTGGTTCACCGCGCTCCAGGAGGTGTCAACTTAGCCAAAGATCAGTGACGAAAGAGACATAAATGTAGATATATTTGAAATCTAGCATTTACCGAAAAGAAAATACAAATTTTTCAAGTCCCTAGCGATTGGAAGTTTATATCGCTCAGTGGCTTGGATTGAGCCAGTGATTTTTATTGGAAAGACGTTTGTACCAACAACTGGTTTCGTTGCCTTACGTGCACATCTGCAGCTTTGCTTCATGGTTATTGGCAGATAGTATTTGTGCAGAGGCGTCACTCATATGACTGCACCGATCACAATTAGGTTACTGCGTCATCGCAAGTCTATGATTAGAGGGTAGAACACCAGAGACATTTAGAGTTTAAAACTGTCAATCACTATGGACCCCTGATTATCATGAAAATAATTTTGCAACAACTTGTTTCACTGTATTACGTACACATCTGCAGCTCTGCTTCGTGCTTAGTGGTTGGATGTTTTAACTCTTGAACGTTTTAGAGTCCTACCGCAAATAACAGACGTGTGGTGTCGCAATAATCTCGTTGTGATTGTGCTGCCAAATGAAAGACGTCTCTGCACAACAACACACTGCTAATAACCTTGAAGCAAAACTGCAGATGTGCACATAAGACAGGGAAACAAACTCTGCAACGTCTGTTCAAATTCATGAGTTGTCTTTCGGGAGGGACCCCAATTTTTTGGTGTAAAGATTTCTGTAGCAGTTTGTTTCAGTACCTAATGTGCACAGCTGCAGCTATGCTTCATTGTTATTTGCAGCGTGTCTTTGTGCATGTCTTTGTTAATTGATCAAAATTAATTGAAACTGTAAACACATTGTTATAGTAAAATATACTATAAAAATTTTTTTGTGTGTGTGAAATGTATTATTAAATGTACCAAGTTTTTTTTGTAACATTAAGTATTTACCATCTTATTATATTTAACCGCTATATTTACTATAAATTAAGTTTTAAGTTTTCCTCAACATTATTGTTTAAAACACTTCAAGTTGTAAACCGGCCAAGTGCTGAACCTTGCTGTCTATAAAATTAGTAAATAAAAAAATAAAATAAACAAATAAAAGTTTCTCATTTGACTGCACCAATCGGAATAAGGCTACTGCAGTACCACACGATCGTGATTTGCAGCGAAGCTTTAGACACGAATCATTTAAACACAGCCAGTCCCTGTCCATCAAGCAGAGCTACAACTGGGCACATGAGTCACTCAAACAAACTGCTGCAATAGACTTAAAATATCTTTACGCAAAAAATTGTGGTCCCTAGGCACGTGTAGAGACCGGGAAAAATTCACGAGTTCACTGACCTGCGAGCTGGCCTACAAGAATATTTGTGAAATCGTGCAGACAGCAAATGTTTGGGCCAATTAGCTGCTCGCTGACGAAGTGAAAAGGGACTGTGATCAGTTACAGTTTTATTATTGGCTCAGCTACTTCCAGGAAGTGTCGAGTAAGCCAAAGGCAAACTATGAACGTGATGCAGACCTATAGTTGCTGGAACTCTGGCTTGCGCCTGAAAGAAAATGCAACATTTTCAGAGTATGCAGTCATATGTTACCATTGTGTCAGCGAACAGCCAATGAACAACTAATGAATGCTTGGGTACAAAGAAAGATCTGGGAAACCAGCTTTCCGCATGTTGGAATCGTCTTTGGCGGTGACGTTGGTCGGCTGTTTTTGTAGGGGATCTCCCGACCCACCGCCGGTTAGTTTCAGCGCTGCTCCACTCACATTTCGTCACTCCTCACCATAGCTTAAGAACTCTATGTGTAGTGCTGACCAAAATCTCTTACTCACTCCGTCAACGGGGGAGTTTTTAATAATTTTAATAATTATGATATATTTGTACAAATTTTTATTTGTATTGCAGATATATATTGTAATTTTTTTGCTGAAATAAACATTTTTGACTTTCATCATTTTGTATAATGGCATCTTTAAGTCCAAATTTGCACAAAACTATTTTATACTACAGAATAAAAACCAACTGACATACCGAAATGAAGTATTTCATACTAAAGAACAGTTTTACGATTTGAGATATGTATTAAAACAGCATTTTTTATATTTTTCTTTTTCAATGTAGAAAATAAGCTATTTCTCTTTTCAAATTCAGTATGTTTTAATAGAAAATTAATTCAAAGTGGTTTTTATAGACAACTTCATGTAGTCTGTGATACTGTTTTTAGTGTGATTTTTTTTTCATTTCGGCAAGTCTATTTGGCTTTTCTTTCTGGTATAAAACAGTTTAATGCAAATTTGAATTTTGACATGACATTTTACAATAACTATGGAAGCTAAAAAAAATTGTCATTTTAGTAAAAAAATAATGTCGGGATGTATGTCTTTAAAAGAAACCTTGTCTCGTACAAATATAAAAATTACAAAAAAAAATAACAAATTTTGATAGAAAACTGATAAAAGAGGCAAACAAATTAAAAATTTCAGAAAAATTTGGAATATAGTGGATTTTGAAATGTGTCTAGTAGTATCGCGTTGCAATAACTTTCAATGAAAATTTTTATTTCATTACGTTTATTGAATTTTTACGGCTGATACGAACGAAAACCCTCAAATGTTGACTTAGAAGAGCCATCATGGGAGAACTTGCTGCGCTAATTTTTGTATCGTCTGTAAGACTAACATTATTTCATACAAAAATATAAAATTCCCAATTTTTCCCATTTGAACACCGTTAATGCGCTGTCTTCGATACGTGTATCCTGCACGCGTGAAGAGTCGACGTTCGCCGACCATCCTCAACGCGAGACGTTTGGCTCAACATTGTCGAAGACATTCTCGCCCACGCAGTGGCTCGTGGAGCGAGCGAAACCCCCTTCCCCCTCCCGACGAACAGAAAACTTCTCTCACACACTTTTACACCCATCGTTTCCACCGTCGCGAGCCGCGACTGCAAATTGTCCGTGGAAACTACCGTTCGCCGGCGTTCTGTGGGTTCTCTGGGGGGAAGGGGGGACATGGGTTCAATGCACGACCGTGTAGCAGTCGCCGAAGAGGGAGGGGGGATTGGAAGAGTAGGGGAGACCACGGTGAGAGGAGACCTCGGGGAAACATGAATGAAACCTGGGTGCCAGCTATGTCGAGGGGGACAGGGTGGATGGGGGGCATATAACTGCCCGGGAGGTAATCATGCCCGCAGGAGGAATGGTGAAGGATGAGTCTTTGAAGACGTCCGGTTGGGCGGTGGGGGGTGGGGAACTAAACCGTAGGTAGTAGAACTGGCCTGTGCTTTCTCCCCCCCCCCCTCTTTATCACTCACCCACAAACACCCGCGGTCATTCCAGACCACGACTTCCTCTGCAAGGTCAACAGTTCAACGCCGAGCGACGGAATATTTCACTCGACGCGCGCGCAGACCGGGTCGACCGGAGTTGATTTGACTAATTTTCGCGTTTCGGGCAGCACTAATGGGCGCCCAATCTTTCCTCCCTCGCCCGCTCCTTCATCCTTCCACACAAAGTTGGACGAAAACCCGTTTACTTCTTTCCCTGGAGCGTTGGTCCATTAGCGACGCGTCGACTTCCCTGCGACTCCTGTCCGTTCCTCTTCCTAAGGAGTTTGCCCCATTCGCCGTCGTGGCACGCGAGTGACTGTTGAGTGTTGCTAGTTTCCTTGCTGTTTGATCACAGGGGCCAAAATTATGAGGGGGTAGGTAGAGGTAGCCAGCTCCTCTTTAAACTTAAAATATTACAATTTATTAAAGCGGAGTATACAGTTTTTTTGGTTAGGAAACACCTTAATTTTTTCCGGGGAAGAGTCCCCGAACTTTGCTTGTTGTGGGGGTATATCTGATATTTAAGGCATGTCCCAAAAAACCCAGCTGGATCCGCCTCTGCTTGCTCAGTGATATATGTTGGTACCTCAAAATATTTAACACAGGGGGAAGGCACCGTAGGGCAGGACATCAATAGAGGTGCCTCATTTTCGAAAAAAAGATTTTTGCCCCAGCTTGTTCCTCACAGCCATGTTTGCAGTTGCGAAGCGTGCAGTGTTCCAAAAAGGTGTTGGTAAACATTTACTAGGGACCTTTTCACATCTTTTAGGAACAAGTTAGAGTTCAAAAATCTCTAACTATGTGTCAGTTTTGACATTTGTCCTTGACTTTCTTGACACCTCGTGGAGAAGGCTGAGCCAATAATAAACTAAATGTGTACCCAATCATGTGGTATATCACTGTGTCAGAAAGCAGCAAATGAACAGCTGATGTCTGCTTGAATACACAGATATTCTTGGAGACTAGCCTACATGTCAGTGAACCCGAAAATTTTTCTAGTTTCTAACTATGACTGTACACAACTGTGGGATGACTGTGGAACACTAGACTGGTAGGACAGGTACACTTTTTTGCCAGCAAGGAATTAATTATCCTGTAATAAACCTCGAAATTCACAACACACATCTTTGTGTGTGAATTGCAGGCGTATTAAGGGTCCTGCCTGTCCATGCCGCCGAGCGGTGCGCAGAGCTTTGGCCGTTACCAGATTATTCAAAAACTGCTAATCGTACATCAGCGACGTCTGATTAGGAATAGAATTTAAAGAGCGTTACACGTGTGTAAACCCATTCCAGATTCACCTCTAATCTTCAAAACATATATTCTAGCGCCTGAATATGGGGGGGGGGGGAAGTGGGTGTTTTTGTAGTTAAATTTTTGTGTAGAAATCATGATGTCGAATTTATTAAAAGGTGTACGTGGGTCTAATACGCCTTTATCTTTAATATGACGTCATGAAATGATATGTTAATCTCTGAATCTCTAATAGAGGCGAGAGATCGGCGAGAAGACTGCACGCCTGTTCAGGGACGTGACTAGAGGCTAGGAAGATGCGTGACGTGCCTGTTGTCTCGTCCTTAAGGTTCTTATCTAGGGAGGCTGCGTTAGTGTGTGTGAGATACAAAATCGATAACTTGCTAAGGGCGTCGTCAGCCGGCGTGTGTACCGTAGTATCGTCTCAACGCGCCTGCCACGCAACTGGCATGCAGACCTTTGCTATTAATCATTTTCCTATGGGACTTTAAGCCGTGATCATGTCATTTTATTTGTGGAAACTATCGTTTAATGTCTAACGCATACTTCTATTATGGCGTTTTTCGAATCCGGGTGATATAGTTCTATATACGGCAGTCTAAAAAGGCCGTTTTTAGCCATTTTGAGGGTCCTAATCTCATGTTTCTATTAAGCTATACTAATTTTTAAATTTATAGAAACGTTTTTTGAAGTGTGCGTTCTTTTCGTACACATATACGTGTGATGCGCGTTGAGTAGTTTCCTCAAAAATGATTAATCGCAACACTCTCCAAAGCGTTATCAGCGCAGGTAGATAGGAACCTTAAGAGGGCGTGGTACACAATTCAACGCTAAAAGCATTAATCTATAACAGTAGGTTTCTGGAGGCCAATTTGCGAAAATTTAACAACAGCAATACTAGACAATAGTTTTAGCCAACGTTTTAAACAAAATTGTTTTCAGTGTTACGAACTTCTAAGGCACAATCTCTGACGCCAGTACCTCTTGCATTTAACTGCGGCGCAAGAGATCACGCTTAACGAATTAGTAATTCTGGACAAATATTTACTCACGTAGTTGGCGAATACCATTATCTAGGATTGTCATTGGGTATTTTATCCGTATTGGCTTCGAAAAAAAAGCGTAGAGATAAATTCATTTTTTCAGCATTAATTTATTTACCACGCACTCTTAACGCCTCCGCATTTCCATGCCTCGAGCGTGCAAAATACTTTCATCAAAGCAGCCACCTTAGTGGCAAATGATAACAGAGTGAGTATAGTCCGATCTATTGTAGCTTGTCTTGAAACAGGATCACACTTAACCGTTGCTTGTGTGTACATCTACACCTCTGCTGCATAATCATTGGTTGAATCTTTTTAACTCTCTGTGTTTCGGGGTTTTACCGTCGAACTACAGACACGTGGCGTCGCTGCAACGTAATTTTGATTGGCATAGTAAACTGAGAGTCGATTCTGCACAAAGATATGCCGTCAGCAATCTTGAAGCAGAAGAACAGATATTCACAAAAGGCATTTGAAAAAAGTTAGTGCATGTCCTACACGTGTAATATAGCAGCCGTACTAATCGTGGGATCTAAAGGGTTAAACGCGCATTGCGTCGGTGTGAATAGTTGTTGGTGAACGCGCAAAGCGGATCCGCCAGCTCAGTTCACCGGAACGTCACTTGTACGCAGTGTACGTTGGCCCCGCCCTCTCCCTCGTCAGTGGCCTACAATGGGTCGGGGCTCCTCCCCTCGGAGCACTTCCTGCCACCTGCGCGCCTCGTGCCGCGAACAAACCCACGCCTAACGGTTTCCGCGCGGCATTCCTCGATATCTGCGTGCCCGACAACGTCCTTCTTTGCTGATGGCTCGCTGCCAGTTCGGAGGGTCGCCACTTCGAGCCCCGCCGTAGGCGACCCCCACCAGGGCACAAACACGACTGGTTTTACCCCCAGGCCTACTAAGCCTTGGCCTAATCCACAATTTTAACAAGGGCGCACTGGAATATCATTCCTTCCTTCCAGCGAAGAGGAACTGTCTAGAATTTGCAATGGCATGAAGCAGAGTTGGAAATGCGCACGATAAGCATTGAAACGCATTTTAATAGCGCTTGTACTTTCTTACGACGGTCGAGTTCATTTGTTAGTTGGGGTCGCGGTGCCCGAATGGTGAGATCAAGGCAATCCGGGTTCGATTCCCGGCGGGGTCGGTCCCCGGATTTCCGCATTTGGGAATCGTGTCGGACGATGCCGCTGGTCGGTGGGTTCTCGGAGGTCTGCCGTTTTCCCCGCCCTATAATTTCAGCACTGCTCCATACTCACCTCATGTCACCCCTCACCAACGCTGAAGACCTCGATGTTAAGCGCTGACCAAAATCTCTCACTCACTAATTTGTTAGTTTGTTATATAATCCTGCGAATATGGTTTCTATTACCGTTAGTTCGGTTAAAGCACTATTAAAACGACCCTTCTTAGTAGCATTGCCACATCGAAACTACGTGGTCTTCAGCTAAAGACAGTTGTAGTACACTTATTCTTACATACTGGCCGACAGGTCAGTGAACACGCGAATTTCTTTGAGTCTCTAGTCATTAGAGACGGTGACACACGACCGTTTAGGTACCATCCCAGCTTTAACACGGAGAGATACCGGGAAACTATAAAAAAAAAAAAAACGAATTCCAGATGGCCGCAAATGGGAATAAACCACGGGTCTTCCTGAATGTAAGTTCATCGTGTTACATCTGCGCCAAATCGCTCGGCTTCGGACTACAAACACTGAACGTTTTAATTGTCTAGCAAAACAACCTAGTTTTACAGTGCGCCTAATGTGCTCACTTTACTCAGTAGGGATTTCATCTTTTGAGAATCTGCTAGGCTGATGTTCAGAACTACGATTTTATGGCGAAAATATTTTTGCACAAATTTCTTTCAGTGTCTTACATGCACACCTCCACCTCTGCCTCACGATCAGTGATTGGGTATTTCAACTCTCTCTTATCTTGGGATTCTACTGGCTAATCACTGACGTATGCTGTCACAATTTCCTTATTCTTATTGGTGCAATAAAATGCGACACGTGCCTGAGCAACTGTACAATACCAATAACCGTGAAGCAAAGCTGTCGATGTGCAACAAAATGGTGCAAAATATTTTCGCGACAAAATCGTGACTCTACAAAGATGTGATACGCAAATGTTTCATTCTTCACAATTGTCGATCACGAAGCACATACCTAAATGACTATGTGAACATGAATACATGCTTGGATCAGGACATATATATATATATATATATATATATATATATATATATATATATATATATATATATATATATACATACAAAAAATTAAAATTGTATATGTATGTGAGTGTAGCGAAATCGAAGGTGACTTTCAAAAAGTGACGTAATTTTTAATACATTAAAATTATTTTTAGTTTCTATGTTTATAAGAACGAGTATGAGGCCGAGTTTGTGGCCAAAAAGTTTTTGCATCATTTTGTTTAAATGCTTGACGGGCACATCTTGGAGATTTGCTTCATTGTTATTGTCATCGTGTCTTTGTTCAGACACTGATTACATTTGACTGTCTCAATCAGTATAAGGTTATGTTGGTATTATTAGGGGCACGAATTTTTCGCAAAAGAATTTTGCCCATCCTCGTCGCGAACATGTGCATTTCTTCGTAGTCAGTGATTCAATGTTTTAATTCTCGCATATCTTGAAGTTCTACCAGTAAATCGCACATGTGCGGTGTTGCAGTAACCTTAATGTGTTTGGCCCAGTGAAATGAGAGGCGTCATTTCATAAAGACACGCTGCCGGTAATCATGAAGCAAAGCTGCAGATGTGCACGTAAGGCATTATAAACAACAACATGTCAAATTATTTTCGCGATAACTTCGTGGTCCTTGAAATCATACATCTGTGATATCCCAGTAGAATCCCAAGACAAGTGAGAGAAAATCATCCAATTACTGACCACAAAAATAATACTAGGTGTGCATACAAGATATTGAAACCGAATGGTATGAAAAGTTTTTCTCCATAAAATCCAATGCAATATCTATGAGTGTCAACTGTGAATAAATATAAGTTATTTCACGTGGACAGTAGTTATTTTTAACTTATTGTTAAACCAGTTTCTTTACTCAGGGCTGCCATATGTGGGGGAATTAATTTCCCTCGAGGCAGAAAATGCAAATTGTACTTCTCTGCAGTCATGAACATATCGCACTAAATATTCTTTGCTCCCTTTCGTCAAGTATCCAGAAAGTGCATCACAGGAGTTGGGAAATCGGTATCCCTTCGCATCACATCCGTTGAAAACTAATGACCCTGTCAAACTGGTTCAGACACGCAGCTGAGTTTTAACTCCTTATATTAACAGAGGATGAATTTGAATTTTTAACACGTCAATTTTCACTCCCTAACGTGTAATTATCTTCTTAATAACCCGTGGGGCTAAGCACGTTACATTATATTAGTCCAGGAATTGAAATTTTATTCGTGTCCTCACATAACTAAGCCATTACACCTATGTCTTTTTTCTTGTCGAAATTAATGGAGGGAAATTTTTGGTGGTATTAGCGTTAATTGTGTTACCGTAACAGCGAGAATATCCTGGCAGTTTACGTAGAAAAGGTTTCGAAAAAAAGGTCTTATTAGGAAGCACATTGATACTATATAGTTTCTGCGTAAATAAGCAACCCCAGGATTTGGTACAGTCTTGGGAACACACATTTTGCAACATAAAACAAACCATACCACAACGAAACAAATGGCGCTGGAATTTTCCAGGTTTATTGGTTCCAAACGGCACTTTAAAAAATTAAATTTGCCCAAATAAAGAATGTAACACATCAACACCATGCTTAAAATGTTCGGCACTGTATGTATATAGTCTCCAGTAGGGTAAAGATAGACAATAATCGTATGCCTCACATACGGGTAATTCGATATCATTTGTGCATAATATTTTAGTAATAACGCAAAAAATACATAGGATTGTTAATTCTACTTTACATGAACATTATAATTCTATATTTTCTTAACATACCCAATGATATATTGATAATTAAACTAGTTGTTGAATTATTATCTTACTAAAACTATCTTTCGAAAATTTTACCAATGAATCTTTGCTTGTAGTCTGTTGTACTATTTTATGAGCTGTGTGAGTGCCCTTGAAAAATCGAAATTTCATGTACTGTAGAATTTTTATTTTGCCGTTATTTTTACTGCCTCGTCGATTTATACGACTTTGAACTGTCGTGCATTTTTGTATTTTCCTGAATCGCCGGTTTGTGTACCAAACACACCAGGAAAACTCATTGCAAGAAAACCACGATTTCGTGGCGAAAAGATTTTGCACCATTTGGTTTCAATGCCTTGGCTGCACATCTGCAGCTCTGCTTCGTGGCCAGTGATTGGATGTTTTAACTCTCGCATGTCTTGGAATTCTACTTACAAAACACAGATGTACAGTATCATGATAACCTTATATTGATCGGTGTGGTTAAATGGGAGTCTTGACTGAGCAAAGACACGCGGCCAATGACTGCCTAGCAGAACAGCCGATGTGCACGTAAGACATTGGAAGAAACAGGTGAAAATATCTTTTTGTCACAATCTTGTATGGTTATACTCATTGCTTGAAACCTGGAAATGTCGCGGGTTCAACGACCAGCCGGCTGGACTCAACAATCCTTGGTACACTATGTCCTCAGCTACTTGTACATTGTCTGCTGCTCCAGTGAGCGGACAGTTGTACATGTGACAAGGTAGCGCGGCAGTCAGTGTGTTTTCATGCATGTCTGTTATTGGTTCACAGTCCTCAAGGAAGTATTTCAGTAACAGTGACCGAACAGCGAAAGTAAAATATTGTGTACAAGAGTTTGAAATCTAATGCCTTCCCAAATGAATTCGCGAGATTTTCGAGTCTGTACACATTGATGTTTGAGAGGTAGAACTGCTACTAAAACTGCAATTTGCTCTTTTTAGATGTACGAGAATTTTACATTTTTTTTTTCTAACAAGGATGAGGAGGCCAACCAGTCAGAACACACGCCGGCGGGGTTGGACCGCAGACTTTCGCGTGTGGAAATAATGTCGAATGATGTCGCTGATCGGTGAATTGAGAAACTCGGCTCTTCCTTTTTCCCCTTTGTTCTTATTCCGGCGCTTATGCTGAATTGTAGGACCTTATTCCTTGTCAATGCAGACAGTGCTTTTTGTGAAAATAATTTTTAACTATAGCCTTATGTGCACATCTGCACCTTTGCTTTATGGTCCATGGTCTGGATATTTTTTACTATGAACGTCTCGGTGTTCTACCTTTAAATTACATCTGTATGGTGACACAGTTCTGATTGACACAGGCAAATGAGTGACACCTCTGCGGACTGACGTCACAAGACCGGACTCACGTCACAAGTCCGGACTCACTTCAACAGCCTTCTGAATGAATGGGCACCTGCCCATCACCATTTGACAGGCCTTCTGCTCGGGCATGACCGAGTGTTACCGAAATGTCAGGAAGGTTCAACCTACGTCACCCAACCTTGTCGGTGAACTTGGAGAATATTCTGGGCGTCGTCGGAGGTGCTATAAATACAGGGTCACCGCGAGCCGCGAGAGGGCCTAAGTGGCGATTAGCCAATGAGTATGAGCGGCGAGTGAATGAGGAAGACCAGCGAATTAAGAAGAGGCGGTGCAAGTGCGAACAATGATGACTTACCTGGAGTAGTGTGAGTAAGTGTGAGTGGACGAACAGGTTTAACTGTATCCAGCTGTGATTTGCGAGACATTTCTATATCACAGAATATGTAGGAATACAGAAGTGAAATAGCCAGTAGAACTGCGAACTCGATTGCACACGCCAGCAAAATGGCTTTCCTGGCCAGCAACATGGCGACAACACCTACTGCCAATCAGCGTGAGGGAGCTGACCTGCTAGCCGGCCTCCAGGCCAATAGGTAACCTGCCGTAGAATGCAGGAGCCAAACACACACGGGGCTGGTATCAACAGTCTCGGGTAGCCAATTGGCGGTGAAGTTCGCCCGTATCAAAAGAGCCGACACGTAATTTCACGTCTGTATTGATATTTAGTCTGTGTCTATATCGAGATGGTGTGATTGGAGAACTGAGCGTGAGAGACCATTGATTATCAAATGCTAGAATATTAAATTAGATTGTTTGTTAGGAAATATGTATAGAATATTTGTATTAGTTTATTTATAGAGAGTAGATTGCAAGTGTTGTGATATTATTGAAGTGTTTTGCAGTGTCTTTAATAAATTAAAAACCTTAATTTCATTATTATTATTTAATTACATTAGCCCTAATTTCCAAGCGAACCTGGCTGCGCCAAGGACAGCAAGTTGTTACAATATGTATAACACGTGATATTTTAGTATGTGCCGGACTCTGTAGCAAAGTCGGTTTGGTGCAGGTACACTGTTCAAGGATTCCTTGTTTCGAATCCTTACTTGGTCAAGTCTGATGTGTTTCGTCTTCACATCACTTCACCCTTAATGGTTCTTAAGAGGCTTATGCACCTGACACGTTAATGGCGTAGCATGCTGCGAATATTTTTTTACGCGAAACAGCTAAACTTATTCACAATTTGGTTTATCTACGAAAAGAACACATGGTTAAAACTAGGCTTCTATTATTTTAAAAATGTAACACTCTAAATTGAAACTGGTTTTGGGGCGTCTCAAAATTTAATTAAACTACTTTTTAGACTGCTGTCTGGAAAATTACCACCCGGATTTGAAAAACATCGTTGGAAGCATGCGTAGGACTTTACTACAAACTTTCCACAAATAATATTGTAGGGACGCTGTCTTAAGTCCCATAGGGAAGAGTGTAGTACGGAAACATTGCACGCCAGTTTGGCGCGCCGCGAATACATGTGATACTGTTACCGTCGAGTGTAGAAAGTTGAACCTTATCGCTTCAATGTCTCCACGCATCAAACGCGAAATATTACATCCGGTGTATAGCCCTCTTAAGGGGAGTGTAAGACGATTTTATGGTGTTTTCAGTTTTTGAGCCATAACATTTGTTAAAATGGTTTTATTAAAATTTTCTCTTCGACAAAGCATAGGATATAGTCTTGGTAAACTGCTAGACATCTATAACTATGTAATATTTTATTAATTTGTCGCGCAGAACGATTGCAAAAGAATTATTTTATGTTAACTTATAATTTCCTTGCAATGATTCTGCATAAAAAATTAATGAAATATTCCATTATTATTTACTTCAGTCAGTTTACCAAGAATATATGCTATGCTTCATGGAAGACAACTTTTTTATAGTAAAATTTTAATAAATGTTATGGCTCAAAAACTGAAAATACCATAAAATTGTCTAACACTCCCCCTTAAACCTCGTTGTTAAAGGGCCGTAAAACCCTCCCACCCCACCTTACTCATGCGTTAGTATTCCGCGACTTTAGCACAGATACGGCATTGTCGATTCCGCTTCTGTGTACGTTCCTGTTCTGTACCACACACTTCACTCACATTTCCAAGGACGCGTCGTGATTTCTCACGTGTGCAACGACTAAGCAGCGGCCGAGAGCAAGAACACGGCTTGGGGAACAGTGTAAAGGCGTGATTGATGTGCGCGAGAGTTGGCAGCCTTGCACCTCGGAGCCCGCGCAGTTTCGACACACTTCAACACGCGCCTTTGAAAATCTGCTGTCCGGGCCCCGCCTACGATTTCACCGACCTCCATCCGCGCTTTTTGGTCGGCGTCGAGTCTTTGCCAGACTACACTCGTGTTCCTTGCCACGCGCGTGTGTGTTAGCGACCCCTGTTTTTCGTGAAAAGAAATTTTCCCCAGTTTGTTTCAGTGCCTAATGTACGCAACAGTAATTCTGCTTCATGGTTATTGGCAGCGTGTCTATGTGAAGAGCCGTAACTTATCTCCTTTGACTGAGCGAATTACAATAACGTTCCAGCAACAACACACGTCTGTGATTTGCAGGTAGAATCCAAGGCTCGTGACAGTTAAAACACCCAATCACTTACCACGTAGCAGAACTACAGATGTGCACGTAAGGCACTGAAACGAAGTGAGGCAAAACTCTTTTCGCAAAAAATAGGGGTCCTGTGTATCAGCGCTTCACTGTCAAGTCAACACTATAGGCAACGAGTACCTATTTATGCTGTTTATGCGAGTTTAACTTTTTAATTTTTTAAGGAGCAGGTATCTAAAAATCGTTACATATAAATGTTGAAAACCGTTTGTCCTTAGTATCCTAATTTTAAAACATAAGTTTACATTATTTGGACTAATTATCGACATATTTAAAATTTCTTAAAGTCAATAATTAGCTAAAATAATTAAAATTTATGTTAAAAAAAGTCTACGTGGTAAAAACTATTTACATTTCTATGTAACGCTTTTGCGATATCTGTCACCTTTCAGGATTTAAAAAATAAAACTTACTAACAATGAGAGAACCTATTGGCACAGTGTCCCGAATGTTTACAGTAGGATCTACCAAAAACATACACACGTTAAACTTGCCCCTCGTTCGTAATATTTGTTGTAGCAACTTTATGAATTTTTTTCTTAATGCAACTGTTGAAAACTCCATATTTGCTTAGTAAAATTTTGTGTATATTTTCTTGTTTACAAACTGTGTGTTTGTTAATATGAACTGAACAACACAGAATAATTTAAAATACAAAGAAAATTTTATGGATATTTAACTAACGTTGTTTATGATTTTTGTTTATTGGTTGGGCCACCGTATGTTTGCCGCCTACAGGTTTGTTAGTTGATGTGTTTGGCAAGAGGTAATAGCAGAGATAACATATTCACCGGGCGTATAAAACCACCAAGAATATCTATGTATTCAAGCAGACAGCAGCTGTTCAGTGGCTTCTATATTATTAGCTCAGCGCTCTACAGGAGTTGTCACGTAAGTGAAGGAACAATGGCGAAAGTGGCACTAACCTAGGGGTATTTGAACTCTAGCCTGGGCCTAAAAGAAAACGCGAATTTTTCAGGTCCCTAATAATTAAGTAGCAATAATTCAGGAAAAGTATGAGTATAAATTAATTGCCTGACTGAGCACGGCGTAAATATACGTTTACAGCTAAATCTCAACGCCTGCCTGTACAGAAGCACAAGGTAAACATTACGTGCGTTACAGGTCCAATTTAACCTTTCTTATTATTAGTAGGGCCCTGAAAAATTAACGTTTTCTTTTTAGCACACACTAGACGTCAACTAACTGTAAGTTCTAATAATTTTCATATTTGGCTTATTGGCTTATTTGACACCTTTTGGAGGACGCTGAGTCAATAACAGAGAAGCAACAAAATGCTGGTCCAATAATGTGGTATGACTGTGTCAGAGAGCAGCCAATGAACAGCTGACGTCTGCTTGAATACGAATATATTCTTGGAGGCTAGCCTACATGTCAGTGAACACGCGAATTTTTCCGATCTCTCTACCCATTAGTAGGGACCCTGGTTTTTCGCGAAAAGAGTTTTTTTTTTCACTCTGTTTCAGTGCCTTACGTAAACATCTGCAATTCTGCTTCATGGTTATTGGCAGCGTGTCTATATGAAGAGCCGTATAGCATTTGTCTGAGTCAATTACAATAAAGTGTCTGCAACACCTCACGGCTGTGATTTGCCGGTAGAATCCCAAGGTTCTAGAGAGATAAAATGTTCAATCACTGACCACGAAGCAGAACTGCAGATGTGCACGTAATGCACTTAAATAAAGTGGGGCAAAATTCTTTTTGCGAAAAAACCTGGGTACCTACTCATTAGAATTTAAAAAAAAAAAAAATGCCTAAATATACTTATTCAATAAAGCGTCTGAAACCCAGCCTTTGTATTAACATAATTTGTATACCGTTAATGTAACTTTTAAAGAAAAAATATTCTTTGTGACAGATTAACTTTCAAATAGCAAATATTAAAATAGGCGTTTTGCTGTGTGCAACGAAAGTGTTTTTGCTGTGTAACATTCTCGACATCTCGCCGTCTGGGGTGAAGCGCGGATGTTAGGTTCGCGAAGGCATGAGTTTCCGAAAAAATGCCTCCACACAGTCTGGCATATGCGCACGACGTCAAAAAACCACGCACCACATGTGGCTCTGTGTTCCCCTGCGACATATGTAAGAGCGGCAAACTGGATGGGAACAGAAGAGTTTCTTTCGTGCGGGTAAATGCATGCGCCATCGACCAAAGAAAACAGCGACTGCTATCCGTACTGTAATACTATTCCTTAAGGGATCCGCCTAACACGCGCTTAAAATAAGTTGCAATGCATTCGTAAACACGTGTCGTCACGAAACTATTCCACATGTGCCCAATGAGTAGAGACCTGTAAAATTTGCATATTCTCTTAAGTTAAATCTATATGTTGAATATCTCCATGTTTGTGTCACTTTCGCCATTTGTCCTTGACTTATGTGACACGTCATACAGGGCGCTCAGCCAATAATAAAGAAGCAACTAAATACGGGACCAATCATGTGGTATCACTGCGTCAGCGAGCAGTCAATGAAAAACTGCTGTTTGTTTGAATACACATATATTCTTGGAGACTAGCCTGCTGGACAGTGAACCCGCGAATTTTTTCAGTCTCTGCAGATGAGTATATGTATAGAGCCAGTGATTTTTGGTGAAAAGAATTTTGCAACACTTTGTTTCAGTGCCTTATGTGCACATCTGCAGCTGTGCATCGTGGTCAGTGACTGGATGCTTTTAACTCTCAGAGTCTCGGCGTTCTACCCACAAATCACAGATGTGTGGTATTGCTGTAACCTTGTTATGATTGGCGCAGTCAAACGAGTGAGCGGTCACTGCACTAATGCATTCTGCCAATAACCATGAAGCACAGCTGCAGACGTGCACATAATGTACTGAAACAAATTGCTGCAAAATTATTTTCACCAAAAATCACTGGCTCTATGTATATGTAATGCCGAAATTTTGTATTTTGTGTGTTTAAATAAATGTCTGTTATGGCAGAAAATGTTTACACGATTTCTCGTCATGATTAACTGCTTGTTAGGAAATAATTTATTTGGTTATAAATACTGAAATATTTGCAATATGTGACATATTTTTCAATAACGTCAAACCATAGTTGTAAACAGGATGGCGATAGAGCGCAGCAAGTGAGCAGTTTCGTTCTCTCGCTGTACTCTTGCACTTCCGCACTGACAACAACAAATTGAGATGACCAGAGAGCACTCGCTCTGACGTCAACATTACGTGGCCGCGAGAGAGCACACTCTGAGGGAATTGAGACACGACCTAAGTTTGCTTTTTTCTAACGACAAACCTTCGCTTGCTAGCCGCTTCCACTTACAAGAAATGATGGTGCTTCTTGGAAGGGAAGTCTGACCATGATCGTTTAATCCATTTAACGGCGCGCAGAGTTAATAAACGTTACATTTTAACACATTCTAGTAACGCATAACCCCGTTAATGTTTGTCCATAAAGTTTTTTTCTGAGAGGTTCCATTAATGCCATGGCGACAGTTTCATACGCCACGTGCCTGACGTCTGTAGTGAAGATATTATTTTCGTTACTATCAAGTTTACGACAAAAAAAATTTTTCCGTCATATTACGTTCTTGTCGTAGTTTTTCAATGACACAGGGTCCGTATACTTTTATGGTTCATTCGCTCATTGAGCTTTAAGGCCGAGAGTCTTCTGACATTCATTGCTTATGATGTGTCAGGAGCGTGGTTCCGACACTAATTATGTTACGCAGAACGCAGACGATCATTTGTAGAGAAATTCAAAAGTTGCCTTGTAATTTGTTGGTAAGCTAGACTGCAGTGTCCTGTATGTACCCGAGTACAATCTGTGAGTTCTTTCGGCAGGAGCGTTTGGGTAAACCTTTTTATAGGTGGAGCCATGAGTTAATCGCGAAAATAATTTTCCCAGTTTGGTTCGATTCCTTCCGAGCACGTCTGCACATCTGATCCATAGTCAGTGATTGGATGCTTTAACTCTAATGTGTCTTGGGTGAGTGAGTTATTGGTCAGCGCTTAAGACGGCGTGGTACATAATTCAACGCTAAAAGTATGAATCTATAACTGTAGGTTTCTTGAAGCCAAACTGCGAAAATTAAACAATAGCAATCCTTGACAATAGTTTTAGCCAATCTTTTGAACAAAATTGTTTCTAGTATTACGGACTTATGAGGCACAATCTCTGACGCCGGAACCTCGTGCATTTAACTGCGGCGCAAGAGATCACGTGTAACGAATTAGTAATTCTGGATAAATATTTACTGATAAAGACGGCAAATACTATTATCTAAGATTGTCATTGAGTAATTGATCCATATTGGCATCGAGAAAAAGTGTAGAAATCAATTGATGTTTCCAGCATTTAATTATCTACCATGCATTGATTTATCTACCATGCACTGGAATTTGGCGATGGTGAGGGGTTACATGAAGTGAATGTGGAGCAGCGCCGGAATGAAATGGCGGGGGAAACAGGAGACCGCCGAAAAACCTCGCCGACCAACGGCATCGTCCGGCACGATTTCCACATGCGAAAATCCGAGGACCGACCCCGCCGGGAATCGAACGCGGATCGCCTTGGCGGGAGGGGAATAGTCTGACCATTCAACAAACCGCGACCCACGTGTCTTGGGGTTTTACCCGTAAATTACAGACTTGTGGTGTTGCAGTAAACATATTGTGACTAGCGCAGTCAAATGGGAGACGTCACTGCACAAAAATACACTGCCGATAACCAGCATGGCTACAGACATGCTTCAGTGTTCCTGGCAGCGTGTTTTTGTGCAGTGACGTCTCTCATTAGACTGCGCCAATCATGAGACGCTCTGACTACGTCTCATGCTGGTCAACTGGTCCCGGTCGCGACATGTTCCACAGAAAATTCAATATTTACGTCGCCCGATGTTTAAAACCTTCGAGATCGTCTAGAAATCACTAAGCTGAGTAAGTGGACGTTGCTGCTTACCTGCAAAAAGTCCCGTCATCGATGATTGCACTGGTATGGGGCCGGTGTGCCTCCGGACCTATTCTGGCGGGCAGCGAGGCGATGGTCGCCGTCAACGTCTCCCGCGTGACCATCAGTGGGTTCCGGAACCAGCTGCAACCTGGCTTCATGAATTTCGGCGAAAGACTGTGAGCTCACGTTGGTGGCCAGAACTCCCTAGGACCACGTTGGAGTGACGTCACAGTTCGCAGTTTGTGGTTGGCTCCCTACTAGACCTACTCCTGCACCTGGTGGCGCCTTCATAGCGGAAGACGGCGGGTGTTAGAAATTATACATTTAAAGAAGACGCGCATGCGCCGATTAAAAAGACTATAATATAATTGGTAGGGACCCTGGTTTTTCGCGAAAAGAATTTTGCCCCACTTTGTTTCAGTGCCTTACATGCACCTCTGCAGTTCTGCTTCGTGGTTACTGATTGGATATTTTAACTCTCTCGAACGTTGGGATTCTACCAGCAAATCACAGCCGTGAGGTTTTGCAGAGACTTTATTGTAATTGGCTCCGACAAATGATACACGGTTCTTCATATAGACATGCTGCCAATAATCATGAAGCAGAATGGCATATGTGCACGTAAGGCACTGAAACAAAGTGGGGCAAAACTCTTTTCGCGAAAAACCAGGATCTCTAATAATTGGACACTTTATAAAAACCTAAACCGATAATTTACCCCTCCTCAAATTCAGTGTTTCGTGATGGGAGAGGGCGTATGGTAAATTAATTATATGAATACCGACGTAGAGCCCATATAGGGGAGGTTTGACTCACGTCGGGGAACAGGGCAGTATGCTACGCCAAGTATTTCCACAATTAGGCTCTTCATGCAGAATGTTCACGTGCGAGGGCACAATGCTGTAAAACTAATGGAAATTTGGGGAGCACTGTTAGATTTATTTTCTTTATTTTTTTTTTTGACGATACTCGTTAATGTCAAGCTTTGACCCTTTCGGCAATAACTGAAAGTAAATTGTTATCTTAAAGTTTGTAAATTTAAATGACTGTTGCAAACTTATATACACTTTTTACTGAGCAATATATATGTTATTGGAATATATTACGCACACACACGCATATATATATATATATATATATATATATATATATATATATATATATATATATATATTTGTGAGTATAAGCCTTGTATATTTTCACTGCTTGTAAGATATGGCCCAAAAGTTCTCTGACATTAGTCTTTCTTTATTTTATTCTTTGCTAAATTGTTTTTTCCTAGGATATTTTCTTTCGAGCAAGCTGTACTTGTACCACCTGGTGTTTTCGAGGGGCTACTGTGTGTAAAATGTTTGATCTCAATCACAATAATGTTACTGCAACAGCACGCGCCTATGATTTGCGAATAGAACCTTAAGACACGCGCGAGAGGGGAAAACTTCCAATCGCTGACTATGGAACAGCTCTGTAGGTGTTGCTCGTAATTTACTAAAACATGTTGGAGCAGAAAATTTTCGCGAATACTGCCGATCTATAGGCCTGCATACGGGGACCTGAATCCTAAACCACGCAAACTCCAGAATTTAAGCAACATCAAAAATATTATATATTCTTTGTTGTGTGCATTCATTTCTATACAAAGTATGTTACCAACCACAGTCAAATTATTGTGTTTTGATTAGTAAACAATTCAAGACACATATAAATGCACACGAAACATTAAGTGACATTTTATTGATATTCTTTACAGTTTGGCGTTAGCATGGTTTGGAATTCAGGTACCCATGTGAACAGGTTACATATACTTACGTGGACATCCGAGTCTCTTCTTTACTTGTTGGCTTCAGGTATTTTACGAGACTTTTCTAACTTATCTGTGTTACCTGCCTATACACATAAAATACTGCAAAAATTCGCATTATTTTCTTACAGAAGACTAGACATCACGATGATATATGGGCGCTTGACATTTCTCATTGGTCGACAATGGTCATGGCCTATCGCAGAGATCGCTTCTAGCAAATATTTTAAAGTCCTGCAATAGTGTCACCAGTATAATACACATAAATTCTCGTGACCAGTGAACTCTCAAATTGTACTCAGGTACATAGAGGACAGCTAATTCTAGCCAGTCAGGGTCCGCGGTGGCCGAATGGTCAGGCCATTCGCCTTCCACCAAGGCGATCCGGGTTCGATCCGGATTTTCGCACGTGGGAATCGTGCCGGACGATGTCGTTGGTCGGTGGGTTTTCTCGGGGATCTCCCGTTTCCCCCGCCATTTCAGTCCGGTGCTGCCCCATACTCACCTCATGTCCCTCCTCACCAGCGCTGAACGCATCGATGTTAAGCGCTGACCGAAATCTCTCACTCACTCACTCTAGCCAGTAATCAAATTATAACGCGAAGTTTGTATGCCTCTATTTATACTACGACGTCTTAGAACATCAGTTATTCAATGACTGACGTTAAGACGCACATAATATGAGCTTGTATCATACAGTCACTGAAGTCGTCTTAAGAGGCCTCCCTAGATAGTTTGCGTTTGTGTGTGTGAGGCAGGTGCTGTAAGAGTGCCACTAACCGATGTATGTAATGTATTATCGCTAGGGCTAGGAAAACTTCGCGAATTCAATGACCCGCATGCTAGAATCCATTGTGCTATGCATATTCAACCCCCGTCTATTCGTTCATTGTCCGCTGTTCCACTGAGTATCAGCTAGTGGACAAATGGCCGGGGCTGAGTAATTATAGTACAATGGAGACTAACACGAAGGTCATTGAGTCCACGAAATTTTCCGGCTCTTAAGGGCGCGGTCACCTCAGTTTTCAACGCTTTTTTTATTTTTACATTTGTAGCAGATATTTTTTTCTTATTTTATACATACATTGTGATTAAATCTTCCTCTTAGGAAATTTTAGTATCTCTCATAGTTTATGCGTAATGAGTCTTAAACGTCAAAATGTGCACTGTACGGTTTTATGTACGCCACTAAAACCAACTGACATACCAAACCGAACAATTCAGTGTATAACGATCTTGTAGGCTATAATTTGGCATATATAAAAACAAAAAATACAATATTTTTGTATTTAATAAAAAATACCGAATTTTAAAATCTAAATTTAAAAATTCCAACAATTTTTTCTAATGGAAAAATATATAATTTTTGTATTTATATGTGTCAGATCACAGACTACAACATTGTTATACACTGTGAAATCTTTCGGTTTGGTATATCAGTTGGATTTAATGGCGTTTATAAAACCGCAAAGTGAAAATTCTGACATTTGCGACTCAGTCATTACGTAAAAACTATGAGAGACACACAAATTTCCTAATAGAAAGATTTAATCATAATTTATGTCTTAAATAAGAAAAAAAATATCTGGTACAAATATAAAAAAAACGTTGAAAACTGAGGTGAACCGCGCCCTTAATTATTGCCTTTCCGCGCAAGCTACTCAGCGGCATGCAGTAGGTCTACATTACTATAGGTCATTCGAGATAAAGTGAGCATTAAAAATATAACCTTTTAAAAATATCGCTAGTCTTTACTGTGTATAATTCAACCTTTACTATGTTTACCTCACTGCTTTGAATGGTTGACAGCGAAATTAGGCTGTATAGTTCCATGTAGTTTCCCATTTAAATACAAGACTACACAAAGAAAATCAACCGAAAACGACATAAATGTACTGCACATAATTAGTCAACTTTTTCAATTGAACTGCATCGTTTGGATACTGACTACAAAATTTATCTTACACGCGCAAACATTAAGAGACGTGTCCAGAGACGTTAGACATGTCTCGTCGTTAGCCGTTACGAACGTAAAGATACGAATTGGCTGGAAATAGAACTTTAGCAGGGATTTTTTTAGTGTTCTCTTTATCCCGAACCGCCCATAGTGTCCTTTTTCCTATGATGGAACTTTGAGCGGTGATCACATTATTTTGTTTGTGGGCGGTAACGTTAAAAGTATAACACTTGTTTATAGAGCAATGTTTTTTTGAAACGAGTTGTTATTTTCCCAGATAAGGCAGTCTGGGAAACTCATTTTTGGCCATATTGAGGGGCCCGAAAACGAAGTTTCTAATAAACGTGTTAAATTTTTAAAACTATAGCGGCATTTTTTAAGTATGTGTTATTTTCTTTTAAATATATATATATATATATATATATATATATATATATATATATATATATATATATTCAGAATACAATGTGCGTTGAATGGTTTCGTCAAAAAATAGCCGTAATTCGCTGCAACGCATTCAAAGCGCAGGTAGGGAAGCCTCTTAAGATTAAATTTTTGAAATGTGATTAGGGAAGTATTTTCTAGAAATTAAAGCGTTTCTAGCTACAAGATATAATAATACAGTGATAAAGTGTGTATTACTTAAATTCACCTCATACATGACTGGCCACTCAAAAGGAATTATGTGTTGTATTTCTCTCAGTTATTAAAGCATTACTATACTTCTGTTCATAATATAAAAGTTGTGATTCACTATTATGTCGTATATATAAGTTATAACTAGGGATGTTCAAAATTTGCTTAATATACTGACAGACGACTAGACTGCAAGCTGATATATGTTCGCTCAACGTCTTTCAATGGCCAGCAAAGTTGTCGGTTACTACAGAGATCGCTTCTTGCTGCAAATAGTTTAAAAGAAGTCTGGCGGTAGAGTGACCGAAAAAACCTGTAAAGAGTTTACACACGTAACTGTTATCACGTTACGGCTCGTACTTAATTAACTCGAAGATTGTACAGGGGCACATACAGGCATTGATGCCTAGCTTAGGCGTACCATTAATAATAATTTTATATCCTTATTTATAGCAGGTGCCACATCAAATAGCTTTGTGTAGCTAAAATATTTTTTCCAAGTACACCGTAAGGATATAAGCTGTTATGAATGAAAATGCTCAAAATTTTAAACCGAAAATTAATTACAAATTTACAAACATAAGTATTTTCAAAAAATTAAATTCATAAAGAAGTTATAACTTTACTGTAAGTTTTTAGAAAAAAGTGTAGCTGACTTCGGTTTCTTTGCATAGTTTTGTAAAAGGTAGGCCTACTATATATAGGTGTTGGAAATCATAGCTAAAAACTTTTCGTTGTGCAATTTCGATACGTCTAGAAATGTCTTATTCCAGTAAGTCGCATTGCTTTTTTTAAATCAAACACAAAAGGTACTAGCATAATTTGTCAAATTATTCTCAGGTTTTAAATGCAGCACTTTAAGGAGATTCAGGCCTGTTCTCATATTGTAAGCGACCTACAGTTAATGAAGAAAACTAAACAACATTAAAAAAATTTTGAATACGTATTTGTGAAGAAATATGGGAAATTTGTTCCCTCCACGCTATTTTCTAAAGTGTACGCAAATCAGAGCATTTTAAACATTCTAAAATTACAATAAGAAAACACCTAACCAAATTAAAAACTGTATGCAACTACTTCGAGTGAAGAGTAATGATACAAACACTAACGTAAAATAAAACCGTTCTAGTAATATGACTAAAATTTAATATTTATAGTACAGATATGATACACAAATGAATCAACGCACTAATAATATTGCTTAGTAGGGCGATGAACGAAAATTTTTGTGTTTCAAAATTTTTATATCTATACAAGACATGGTTCGTTTTGTAGACGTACATTGTTACTGTTTTCTACTGTGTTGAAACATGTTTTACTTTCGTAGTTTTTTTTAATAATGGAATACCAAAATCCAAAATTGTATAAAAATGTTGTAAGCTTTAAAGGAAAACCAACAGACTGGAAAAATTTCACACTCAATAATGATGTTGAAGGGTAAAAGTTCTCCTATATAAAAATAAATATAATATGTATTGTACAAAATTCAGAAATTTTGAATAAAAATTTAAGAATTCATTAAAAAATACAAAACTATTATACCTTTTATATAAAAATACACGTAGTCTACATCATCATTATTCATTTAGAAATTATTTTTCTGTTCGGTTAGTCAGTGTTTAATTTCCTTAAAAGCATAAAATCATTTTATACAAAACGGGACTTTGACACGTCATCACAAAAACTATGAAAGCTAAAAGAGTCCACTATAGTAATAATGGTCACAATATATGTCTACAAAACAAATCATGTCACGTCTAATAATAAAAAAATTTAAAACATCAACATTTTCGGTCAAACGCCCCTTTAAAAAGAAAGCTCACGCGGTTCGTCGGCTTCTGATCCATTATCTACTTGAGGGACGAAAATAAACAACTATATATTAATTTATATTTATGGAATCATAAAAACCATAATACATACTTTCGGCAGCCAAAAGGCTGTCAAACGTGCATCGATTAAAAATTTAACAGTATGATATTATTCTTGTTGATTTATTCCACGTTTTATTATGTCACAAAAACTACATTGTATTACGGATATACCTTTTAGTCACAAGGTTAAAGGTCTAAGACCATGTTAAGTCAAGGAGATCTCAGTTGCACATTTTATAGGTTATCCAACGCTCTCTTATTCGCAGTAAAAATCGGGAACCATGCAGAGGAATAATAAAACATTAATGATCGTATAAATGCGAGACATTGTTCGCGTGTTCTGCTAGGAGGTAGTAAATGCTGGAATCATAATAGCTCCACAGACATGACACTAATAATTTACCTATTGCGAACTCTACTTCGTCTGCCACACGACACACACTAAAAAATTTTCAAATGTGAATTTTCCCTTGCCACTACATACTAACCTCTAGAAAGACGATCATAGATGTTTACAGTATTTCAATTTTTTCCTTTTATTTGTGTATGTATAATACCACTGACAACCCCAAACGTGAAAATAAAGTCCCAGTCACTAGAGACCGGAATAAAATTCGCGGGTTCATTGACTTGTAGCATAGCCTCGAAGAATATATGTGTATTCGAGCAGACAATAGCTGCTCATTAGCCTTTCGTTAACACAGTGATACGGACCTTCATTTAGATACGTTTTTGTTATTGGATCAGCGACTTCCGGGAACTGTCATAAGAGTCGGGGGCCAGTCATAAAAATTAACACGAACTTGTAGCAGTTGGAATTATAGTTTGTTCCTAAAATAAAACGCAGTTTTTCATATCTCTACCAGTTACACGTATGCGTAAAAATGCCATGATAAGAGATTATGGTTTATCGGGGGAAAACTTGACTGTTTCCTGGGTTTTAACATACGTTCAGCTTATCAAAAGATAATTGGTGTTTGCTTGTACTTGGAGCTGTTACCTCATTTGACTGAGTCAGTAAGAATCCAGCTATTATAGTACTGTATGCCTGTTATTGGTATGCAGACAGCTACGGAGAGGCAGACATATCACCCAATCAATGATTGGCAATCATACATGTACAGAGAACTACAGCGTGTTCAAGAGTACGTTGACACAAACAATTTTAGCAACATACCATCATCTGTAGCTGTGATTTGTTATAATAACAAAAACATATTTCGTAAAACAAGTAAATATAGTTTGCTACCTACCTTTCTCTTTCACCAACATTCGAATGGTAATTGTAAATAACGGTTTCTGAATTTCTCGCGTAAGCGACACGAATACAGTAGAAATACTTTATATTTGGAAATATCGTCGCATTCGCCGTAATTGTCGCGCTGACGTAACTTAAGCCTCGGCGCTGATTGGCTGATAAGTATTGGTATTCGCGTCGCACACTTCGCCTCGCATCTGTCGTGGAAGTAATTTTGCCCCAGTTTGTTTCAATGCCTTACGTGCACATCTGCAGCTGAGCTTCATAGTTGTTGGCAGCGTGTCTTTGTGAAGTGACGCCTCTCATTTGACTGTGAAAGTCACAACAATGTTACTGCAATACCTAGAGCCAGTGATTCTTGGTGAAAAGAATTTTGCAGCAATTTGTTTCAATGCCTTATGTGCACATCTGCAGCTGTTCATTGTGGTCAGTGATTGGATTCTTCTAACTTTCAACGTTTCGGCGTTATGGCCACAAATCACAGACGTGTGGTGTTGCTGTAACCTTGTTATGATTGGCGTCGTTAACTGAGTGAGCGGTCACAGCACTAACGCATTCTGCCAATAAACATGAAGCAGAGATTCAGATGTGCACATAAGGATATGAAATTTTTTTTTTGCAAAATTATTATTACGAAAAATCACTGGCTCTATCAATACCACACGTCTGTGATTTGCTGGTAGGACCCCCATAACATGTTAGAGTTGAAACACACATTTAATGACTATGAAGCAGAACTGAATGTACTGAAACAATCCGGGGCCTCATTCTGTTCGTGAAAAGTCCGTGGCTGTAGCTGTTGTGATTCTAGTATTACACGAAAAAAAAGTTGAGGGCAGCAGCTGGCAGAGTATCAATGATTTTCGCCAGACTCGATATGCTGGTCAAGAACTTGTTTCTGCAGTACCGGTCCAACGGGACAACTATGAAGTAATATACATGTACCACTACCCAATCTCACAGTTATAAAGATTGTACCTACCAAAAAAAATTTGGCAACCAAATTCCGTATTTTTTTTTTAAATGTTTATAAAGATTATTGCAAACTTTACAGGAAATGCTTGAAAATATACAAATATGAATGCACATGTTCAAACATTATTGTAAATTTTCAGTCAAATGTGTACATTTACATCTAAGTGGTTGTACGTTTTTACAGTGACACAAAAATTTTTGGTAACCAGTTCCCAAGAATTATTTCGAAAAAGTTATAAAAGTGACAGGCCTTCGAATGTTATCTGCTTCACTTCGAACACTTTTCTCATAAAAGTGTATGTATCTCGTCCCCTCAGGAGATGGGAAAATTTTGACCACTTTAATGTCCTGCGACAGTCTTGTTTTAGAGCAGTGCCTAGACTGACCAATGTTTTTACATTAGTTAAAAAACATTTTGTTTTGAAAGTACGGAAGTTTTTTTCTGTTTACTGAACCTTGGCCTGGAGACAATCCGAAGCGGTACTCCTTCTGTCCCTAAACTTTTTTTTAGCCACGCCTAGACTTGAAGACCCAGACATTTTACGAATTAATTTGAGGATAAGTTAGATTACAAACTCCTATGAATGTGTGTTTTCATCGTGATGAGCAGGGACCTGAAAAATTCGCGTTTTCTTTCGTGCACAAACTAGAATTGAAACACGTCTAAGTTTGTATCACTTTCACCATTGATCCTTGACTTATTTGTAAGCACCCCTGATTTTCTAGAAATAATATTGCAACAACTTGTTTCAGAGCCTTATGTACACATCTGCATCTCTGCTTCATGCTTAGTGATTGTATGTTTAAACTCTCACACGTCTTAGTGTTCTACCCGCAAATCACAGACGTGTGGTGTCGCAATAACCTTGTTATGATTGGTGCTGTCAAATGAAAGACGTCTCTACACAACAACATGCTGCCAATAATCTTGAAGCAGATCTGCAGGTGTGCACATAAGGCACTGGAACAAGTTGTCGCAAAATTATTTTCGCGAAAATCAGGGGTCCATAATATTTGACACATCCTGTAGAGCGCAAATAAAGTAATAAACAATCAACTAATTGCATTCCCATCATGTGGTATCAGCGTATCACAGTGTCAGCAAGCAGACGATTAACAGCAGTTGTCTGCTTGGATACACAGATATTCTTGGAGGCTAACCTACAGGCCATTGAACCCGCGCATTTTTCAAGTCTCCAGTGATAAGATCGCTCTTTATAAGGGTTATCATTGAGGAATGTGATGGAATAACAAACCTGCATGGGAAAACTCAGACGTACAACTGTCCACTCACTGAAGCAGCAGACAATGTACAAGTAGCTGCGGACATTGTGTACACAGGACTGTGGAGTCTAGCCGGCATTTCCGGGTCTCTGTCCGTTGACTTTTAACTGTTCAAGCGGGCTGCGCACGATAGCCCCACGATTCTACCAACTAATCCCTTATTTATTACCAAGAACCTGAATAATTGGCGTTTTTTTAGGCAAAAGTCGGGTTTCAATCATGGTTAAGAGAAAATTAAGATATTTTGGTCTACGCTTAACATCGAGGTCTTTATCGCATGTGAAGGTGACGTGAGGTGAGTATGGAGCAGCGCCGGAATGAATCGGCGGGGGAAATGGTAGATCCCCGAGAAAGCCCGCCGACCAGCGGCATCGTCCGGCACGATTCCCACATGCGAGGATCCGGGGACCGACCCCGCCGACAATCGAACCCAGGTCGCCTTGGTGGGAGGCGAGAGGTCTGACCCCTCAGCCACCGCAGCCCCCAAACATCTTAAAGTTTGTGTTACGTTCGTCATTGGTCCTTGACTTATTTGACACCTTCCGGAGAGCGCTGAGCCAATAATAAAGAATCGCCTGTATGTAGGTAAAAATAATTTGATAGCTTCTGCTTTCTCGAGAACACATATTCCTGACAAGCGAATTGTTTAGTTCTCTAACCATGGTCCTTTATATTACCTCCTCTGGCGAGTGTCTATAGCTGGATTATTGCATGTACAAAGACATCAGTGTGTTGTTTTTATTTCCTGATGTCCCTAACTTGTTTTCCATACTTGGTAAATAAAAACAAACAACAAACAAAAATAATAAAACAAAACAAAAAAATAAAAACATTCAACTTAGTGTGCATGTACGTGCATATTATGTAGTGACCTACAAGTATGTACAGGGGAAGAGAGGGAGGTTAACATGTTGGTACTTGAACACTGGCCTACTTGTCTGTGAGGAAGTTTTCACTACCTCATTCCTCGCCGCGAGTACATACGTCTAGTAAACTGTTAGTAAACACTTTTTTGTGTCAAGTAAACCCTTGCAAGTAAAGTACTCTCTTATTCACCTACAATAATATAGAATACTTTACTCGCAAGTAATGGCTTGCGAGTCTTAGCTCGTTGTTATTCACTTCACCTATTTTGAGGTTAGTGAAGTGGGGGAGTGATGATGATTGCCTGGGCAACATGAAGAATTAGGCCTACTCAAAAGCGGAAATGACAGTAGGCGTAATACTCAAAGGTGATTAAGTGACTGAAAACGGTCATATGGCGATAACTCTGTGGCTTCGCGCGGGTCTTTTAAATCTTGGAGGATTCCAGTTCTATTTTTTATGCTATTCGCTGGTGAGAATATAAATTTACCGTCTTTGTTTTTTCATTTTTTGTCTCATTCGTGTTTGTGTACCGGCCTGAAAGAGAATCGACTACTTCACATACGTATTCAGGATGTACTTATCTCTGGTTCGGACGGAATTAGGTTTGTTCAAAGTTACTCCATATACCTCTCGGCACGCTTACGTAAAAGTAACTGACACTTAAGGGCGCGGCTACCGGAATTTTTATCACCATTATTTTATTTTTTATTTGTACCAGATATTTTTTTTTCTTATTTAAAACACATATTGTGACGAAATTCGGCTCTTATGAAATTTTTTATCTCTTATAGTTTTCGCGTAATGGCTTGTAAAAGTCATATTTTGCATGTTTCCGTTTTAACGACTACACTAAAACCAACTGATATAACAAATACAAAAAAAAAAAATCACAGTGGATAAAGACATTGCAGGCTACAATGACAAGCTCATAAAATTAAAGAATAAAAATTATTTGTATTTTTAAAACAATTATTGAATTTTTTAAATTTTTATTTTCCGTTTCAGCATTTTTTTTAAAATTCAAACAATTTTTAATAAATGCTAAAAACTAAAAAAAAAAAAAATTTAAAAGTTCAATATTTTTTTAAATACAAATAATTTTCATTCTTTAATTTTATGAGCATGTCATTGTAGCCTGCAGTGTCTTTATCCACTGTGATTTTTTTCAGTTTGGTATATCAGTTGGTTTTAGTGTAGTCGTTAAAACGGAAACATGCAAAATATGACTTTAACAAGCCATTACGCGAAAACTATGAGAGATAAAAAATATCATAAGACCCAAATTTAGTCACATTTTGTGTCTAAAACAAGAAAAAAATATCTGGTACAAATACAAAATAAAATAATGATGATTAAAATTGCTGTAGAGCGCGCCCTTAAGCGAAGTTCATGTTTCGTTCAACTAAAACTAAGTCGATTAATAGAACCACGATTTTACTGCGAATAGATTTTGTCATCAGTTAGTAACAATGTCTTAATTACACATCTGCAGTCCTGCTTCACGATCAGCGATTGGTTGTTTCGATTCTCACTTGTCTTGGGTTTCTGGTAATTTAATTCTACTACAGGTTAGAAAGAAAATATATTTTCTTATGGGTAGAGCCAGTGGTTTTTGTTGAAAAGAAATTTGCAACAATTAGTTTCAGTGCCATATGTGCACATCTGCAGCTATGCGTCATGGTTATTGGCAGAATACGTTAGTGCAGTGACGGCTCACTTATTTGACTGCGCCAATCATAACAAGGTTATATCCATACCACATGTCTGTGATTCGTGGTTAGAACGCCGAGACGCTGAGAGTTAAAAGCATCCAATCACTGACCACGATGCACAGCTGCAGATGTGCACATAAGGCATTGAAACAAATTGCTGCAAAATTCTTTTCACCAAAAATCACTGGCTCTGCTTATGAGAGAGTTTGGCACAGGGAAATCTTCTGCCGCTAGTTTCGCTGCTAACGCTAAGGGACCAGAAATATACGGAACTGCAAATAAAATTAAATTTAAATAGTTTTGGATATGAAAGATTTAACTTAATCTTAAAGTGAAAATAAACCAATTACGCGCTTTAAATAGTCAATTTTATTTAACTTTAAATTCAGGAAAGCGCTGAGATTAGACGACTTACACCAATTACCGACACCAGCGCTCAAGCGGCAGAAATTTTCCTAATAAATGTAACCTTACTACTGGTAAATCACAGGCGTATGGTACCACAGCTGTCTAACTCTGAATGGTGCAGTCAATTTGGAGTTAAGTCTGTCCAAAGACACGCTGCCAATTAGCATGAAACAGAGCTGCCAATGTGCCCGCAAGGCTTTCAAACCAAACAGGGCAAAAATATTTTCGTGACAAGATCATCGTTCTATCAGTTAATTGCGGCGATTACACCAGAACGCCAAACAAACCACAATCGAGCAAAAATATTACAAGAAGAGAAAATTTAAAAAAAAATATCTTGTACAACAACCCAATTTCGATAATGTGAAAAATAAGTAATTAATGTTCCGCGAGATAACCGTTAAAGTATTTTACGATTTCACACTCGTAAACGCAGAACAGTTTCTGCCTCCTGAAGTTCTAAAATTTTATCTATTATTACAAAACTCTTGCACTTTTTCCCCGAAAAGGGTTGTGATTTTTTTACTGCACACCAATCAACTTTAACGGTGGTAATAACATGTCAAGGTAGAGAGGTAATATTTCGACTAGAAATGCAGAAAACTTTAAGAGGCTCATAAATATCTGCGTACCAAAGACTTTTTTGCCGCAGCCCACAGGCACACGAGAACACGAAGAGGCAGTCTCGCCCCTCAACATAAAGAGTGTTCAACTTCAGAAAAATGGCCGCTCGCTACGACCACGTTCCTGTAATGAATAGAAAGGAAGAATTAAGGACTTTGGTCATGTAGAAATTAGTAATTTTATATTTGTGCTGTACAATGTTCAACTTTGTACATCAGATAACATGTCTTTACCCAAATAAAAAAATTTTCTTCCGCATAATCAATCATCAACGTCACAAAAAATTGCCGTTTAAGTGTAGCCAAAACTAAAGAAAGTAATTTACTTGAAGAAACAAGTTAAATTTAATTAATATTAATTGCTAGGACCTGTATCACGACCCATTTGGGGTCACAAAAGGACACATTTTGAAATTTTTAAAAGTTGAACAAAATTAGTACATTTTTGCTTAACTTTGTGTTGCAGCTATTGCTCAAATTTTCAATTCTAACTTAGTGAAACACGTTATTAAATTAATTTGTACACTGATTTCAAGTTTCTACGGTTTTCATTTCGCAAGTTATTTATTTTTATAAATTTTGGCAACGCTGCAACGGCCATTATGTGAGACTTTTTATTGGTTATGCAAAAACTATATGGTAGAATATTTTTATTTAAGAAATTAATTGTTATCTGGTGTGTAAAAGTTGGACAGTGTTGGGAACCACACAGAAGTACAAGTTATTGCTTGTTGAATGCAACAAAATTTACATTTTTAGTGCATATTTATTTACGTTTACCCAAGTTCAGATATTCATTTTCCAGTTGAGTGCTTGCCAAAAGTGTAACCTATAACTACAGTCATAGTTTTGTGCCGAAAAAGTTTTGCATTACTTTGTTTCAATGTCTTAACATCGGCAGCGTATCTATGTTCAGGCATGTCTCTCATTTGATTGCACCAATAAGAATAAGGCAACTGTGACGTCATACATCTGTGATTTGCCAGTAGAAACCCAGGACAAGTGAGAGTTTAAAAAATCCAATCACTGACCAGACCATGGAGCAGAGGCGCAGATGTGCACGTAAAACACTGAAACAAATTGGTGCAAACATCTTTGCGCTATAAAATCTAGGCTCTACCTATAGTTCATATAAGGAGACTCGTCACACGTTTTGGCGGATATTTCAATATTGCTAGGAACCCCTGTTTTCCACGAAAATAATTTTGCCTCACTTTGTTTTTAACGTGCACCTTTCTAGTTCTGCTTCGTGGTCAGTGATTGGATATTTTAACTCTCACGAGCCTTGGCACTCTTTCGGCAAATCACAGACATGTGGTGATACAGGAGCGTTATTGTAATTGGCTCAGTCAAATGATAGCCATAGATACGCTGCCGATAATCATGAAACAGATATGCAGATGTCACGTAAAGAGTTGAAACAAACTGGAGCAAAATTCTTTTCGCGTAAAACAGGGGTCCGTAATTCTTACAAGAGCCACAATTTTGTATCGACTTGTTTCACCGCCGTACGCGCACATCTGCAGCTCTTTTTAATATTGTTATTGACAGCATGTCTTTGTGCAGAGACGTCACTCATTTGACTGCGCCATTCGTAACAAGGTTACAGCAATACCACACGTCTGTGAAAAGCGGGTAGAACTCTTAAGACGATGAGATTTAAAAGCATTCAATAACTGAGTGAGTGATTTTGGGCAGCGCTTAACATCGAGGTCTTCAGCGTTGACGAAGGGTGACATGAGGTGAGTATGGAGCAGCGCCGGAATGAAAGGACGGGGAAACGGGAGATCTCCGAGAAAACCCGCCGACCAACGGCATCGTCCGGCACGATTCCCACATGCGAAAATCCGGTAGACCGACCCCCGACCTGGATCGCCTTGGTGGGAGGCGAGAGGTCTGACCCCTCGGTCACCGCGGCCCTCCAATAATTGAACATGAAGCACAGTTACATATGTGTATAATGCAGTGGAACAAGTTGGTGCAAAATAATTTCCACCAAATTTAAGTGACTCTAGCAATGCCATACATTTAACGATATTTAATTTTTCCAATATATTATATTACTGATTGTTAGTGTCATGAAATTTTCGCGTAAAGGATTTTGCCTCGATTTGTTTCAGATACTTACGTGCAGATATAATGTTTTGCCTCACAGTGAGTAATTTGTTGTTTTAACTCTCACGTATCGTGAGTACAACCATGGCCGTCTTTAGTAGAAGGCCGGAGTCTTGAATGTGGCAACACCGCATCGGAGGCCTGCTGCCGGTCGTTTATTAGCTGCCCTAGTCAGTGTAGACGTGTACACGCCCCTAAAGCTGCATCTATACATGTCGCAGAGACTAGGGTGGCCAAGAAGTGACAAGCAGCAGGCAACCGATGCAATGTTGCCACATTCAAGACTCCAGCCTTTTACTAAAGACGTACATGGTACAACGAGCGATTTTTGGTGAAAAGAATTGTGCATGAATTTGCTTTAAGGTTGTTCAAGTGGGGAAAAAACATAATTTTATATTTGTATGAAATAGTGTTAGTTTTGTACACATTACTTGAGAGTACATATACCTCTAACGGAAAAAAATTAGCTCATTTAGTTTTCCCTTAATGGCACTTCAAAGTCAAAATTTGTGTATTTTTACTTCATACAAAACTTGAAAACCAGTTAACATAAAGAAATGAAAAAAATCATATCAAAACTACGCGTTACTGTCTATGGCCTGTAGCATTTAAAACCTGTTACAAAAAATGTTTATGTTAAATAAC
>PNEQ01023289.1:57312-122995 GCA_003012365.1 Medauroidea extradentata
CATTATATTTACTGGTTTTCAAGTTTTGTATGAAGTAAAAATATGCAAATTTTGACTTTGAAGTGACATTACGGGAAAACTAGATGAGCTAATTTTTTTCCGTTAGATGTTAATGTCCTCTGAAGTAATGTCTACAAAACTAACACTATTTTATACAAATATAAAATTATGAATTTTTCCCCACTTGAACGCCCTTAATGCCTTATGTGCACATTTGCAGTTGTGATCGTGGTCAGTGATTGGATGCTTTTATCTCTCAGCGTCTCGGCGTTCTACCCAAAAATCACAGACGTGTTGTGTTCAATATTCTTATTCTTATTAGTACAATCATATGATGTCTCTGCATAAATATAGGCCGCCAATTGCCATGAAGCATAACTACAGAACACCAGAAACAACTAAAACAAGTTTGTGCAAACAAATTTTTCGCGAAAATTAGGAGCCGCTGAAATAATTAAATGCAGCAAAAATGACACGTATTCATAGTTGGTTGAAGCTATGCCTGAGCAAAAAAAGTAGTTTTTTTAGGCATCAGGTTATGAACGGTGGTAATACAAACTTGAAAACTTACTCGGCAAACTATATCTCGAATGTAGCCACGTAAAATTAAATAAATCAATAAAACAAACCGTTAGGAATAGGATTAAAAAATATATTTTATTCCTCGTAATTAAGTATTTAAGGCATGCGGCGTGGTTTAATGGTCCTCCCTACCTGCGCGACTCACTGCTATTTTTTTTTACGAAACTATTAAACGCGCGTTATAGTTGTATATCTACGAAACGAACGTACACACCATAGTATGTCGCTATGGTTTTAAAAATTCGGCACGTTTATTACCAATATCTCTTTCGGGCCCCTCAAAATTGGCCAAAAATGGCTTTTCCAGACTATCGTGTCTGGAAAAATAACAATCGGATTCGAGAAAGACAACTATAGAAACGTGTGTTTGACTTCGAACTATGGATACCTGCAAATAAAATCATTTACTTCCTTCTTAAAGTCCCATTGGAAGAAGGATAATAATAAATCACTGCAAGCCAATTAAGTGGCTTGCGCGGAGATGCAATAATGCATTTAATACGTTGGTCAACGGCAACCGTACCGCTCCTGCATCACACACACACAAATGCATCTTATTTAAGAAAGACCTTTAAAATTAATTAATTGATGTGACCTGTAATGATAGGGTAGGAATGAATTTGGAAACATTTTGTAGTGGAACACGTGGTTTGAGGATTAAAAAGAGTTTTACGGCGCCATCAGTGGCGGAAAACGAAAGGCGCGCGTATTTTTATTTCACCAGTTCAGTGACCAAAAGTGCATTGCGTCCGACTCTCTGTTAAAAGTCCAGTTTTTTTACCATTGTGGTTGTAGAACACGTCTGAACGATTTTCTCTTTGCAGAACTGTTTTTATCTCTCTCTCTCTCTCTCTCTCTCTCTCTCTCTCTCTCTGATTTTATTTATCATTCTTCTGAGAAACGCAGCTAGTACATAATACTGCTATACTTAAAGTATTTTTAACGAGCATTTTGTTTTCAGTTAACTAGTATTTAGTAACCGTGAACAGGTTTTGTATTGGTCACTGTGAACAGACACTGTAATAATTATATGTAAGTTTAAAAATATTCTCTTAATACTTTTCGCAAAATAACTTTTGTGACGCCACAGCTGTGTGGAGCGAAGTGGATGGTTATACTAGATGAAATGGAGCAGCGAGTGAACACAAGAGAGTGAAGTAAACGGCATAACTTCGATAAAATCCCTTTGGCAAACTGTAATGTCTGCTACGGTTTCTCATACGTGAATGTCGGCAACAACACTACCCCACGTTTACAACAGATTTCATTATATATATATATATATATATATATATATATATATATATATATATATATATATATATATATAGTCTAATATTTAGCTCACACGTAAACAAATATTTGTTAAAAGAAGACATTAAATTTACACATTTAAGGGAAAATTTAAGAAAAAATACCCCTCTTCATTTGCAATGTTTCAAAATTCAATGTGCATCTTCTTTCGAGAGTATGCAAACTGATTAAATTTGGGTAAAGCCTTTTTTTTTCAGCATTTTAAAACAAAATTCTTTACTCATTGACTGATTCATGCAAGGCATGCTAAAGCCACGAGATCACGGTCTGGTCAAATACCGCTTCCCTTTCAAACATATCACGCTTCCCAACTATCATAATTTATGTATGTTCACTAAAACTCTATACAGCATGCATATATGTCTAGAAAATGTATTTAAGATATCGCGGTGTAGTAGGCACGGTAAGTAATTTCTTTGTGAAATATAAACTTTTTTATTGTTTATTTTTTTCCAATTTTAGTTCCAATTTCTGACAGCTTATTAAAAGATAAGTTAACAATAATAATTTCAACTGCGGAAAGATAGTAGTTTACATTAATCTTTGTGTATATTTTTACAGTACACTTACAACTATTCAAATACACGTTACTTACAACAAAGAAGCAGGTAAGCATGAAAAATCACATACTGCAGCCCTATTAGCGAAAATGTGCATGTGCTTTATCACCCCTTTCAAAAAGGTTGAAAAAATTTTACGACCTATACCATGTTGATACTCACCGATTCGGAATATTTTCCACATACGGTTTTTGTGCCATTGACTTAACAGCGCCCTAAAAACCGAATAGGTGAATCGTAAACATACCTACTGATCGATAACTTGCATATAAATCGCCTGATTAAAAGTTACGGCTCCAAAATTATAAGCAGGGCCATGACATTTTCAGGAAAAAATTTTCCCCCAGCTTGTTTCAGAGCCTTACTGGAATTCTGCAGCTCTACTCTAGGCGTAGTGACCCCAATTTCCAGGGAAAATATTTCTGCAGCAGTTGGGTTCAGTGCCTCAAGTGGACAGTTGCAGCTCTGCTTCAAGGTCAGTGATTGGCTGTTTTTTATTGTTTCGTGTTTTAACGCTTTACTGCAAATCACGAACGTGTGGTATCGCAATAACCTTATTCTGATTGGTGCAGTCAAATGAGAAACGTCTTTCCACAAAGACACGCTGCCAATAACAATGGAGCAAAGCTGCAGCTGTGCACACGAGGTACTGAAACAAACTGCTGCAGAAATCTTTTAGCCAAAATATGGTTTCCTTTTCATGAGTACTGACAGCGTGTCTTCGTGAATGAGACTGCGCCATTCGCAGTAAGGTTACTGCAACACCACACGTCTGTGATTTGCTGGTAGAACCTCAAGACACGTGAGAGTTAATTATATCTAGGGACCCGTGTTTTTCGCGAAAAGAATTTTGCCTCACTTTGTTTCGGTGCCTCACGCGCACATCTGCAGTTCTGCTTCGTGGTCAGTGATTGGATATTTTAACTCTCTCGAGCCTTAGGATTCTACCGTCAAATCACAGCCGTGTGTTGTTACGGGAACTTTATTCTAATTGGCTAAGTCAAAAGAGATACTGATCTCCACATAGACACGCTGTCAATAACCATGGACCAGAACTACAGATTTGTACGTAAATCACTGAAACAAAGTGGAGCTAAATTATTTTCGCGAAAATTAGGGGTCCCTAATTATATCCAATCAGTAGGGCCAGTGATCTTTTGTGAAAAGAGTTTTGCAACAATTTGTTTCAGTGCCTTGTGTGCAAATCTGCAGCTGGCATCGTGGTCATTGGTTTGGATGCTTCTAATCTCAGTGTCTCAGCAATCTACCCACTAATCACAGACGTGCGGTGTTGCTGTAACCTTGTTATGATTGGCGCAGTCAAATAAGTGAGCGGTCACTGAACTAATGCGTTCTGCCTATAACCATGAATAGGGACCCTGGATTGTCGCGAAAAGAATTTTGCCTCCCTTTGTTTTAGTGCCTTACGTGCACATCTGCACTTCTGATTAGTTGTCAGTGACTGGATATTTTAACTTTCTCGAGCCTTGGGATTCTACCGGCAAATCACTGCCGTGAGGTGTTGCAGAGACTTTATTGTAATTGGCTCAGACAAATGATATACGGCTCTTCATATAGACACGCTGCCAATACTCGTGAAGAAGAATTGCAGATGTGCACGGAAGGCACTGAAACAAATTGTTGCAAAATTCTTTGGCTATAAATGACTGTGTTTACTGACTGAAAAATCTGGGCTGCTGCCACATGAACCCGCTAAATGCACGCTTATCTAGGTGTACACAATGCGTAGAGATTGCAACACTGCACAGGATCAACGACCAGCCGGCTGGACTCCACAGTCCTGTGTACACTATGTCCTCAGTTACTTGTACATTGTCTGCTGCTCCAGTGAGTGGACAGTTGTACATGTGACAAGGTAGCGCGGCAGTCAGTGAGTGTCTTCATGCATGTCTGTTATTGGTTTACAGTATTCAAGGAAGAGTTTCAGTAACAGATACGCTATCACGATGGCAATTACCGTTTACAGTAGTTTGAAATCGAACGTCTTCTCAAATGATAAAGAGCAATTTCTGGGTCATTACGTTGAGTCAAGACAGAGTTAATTAATTTTGTATAGAGACATTAGAAAAATGTGAGATGAAAATGTGTTTTCAATTTGTGCTTTAAGCGTCTATAGAAGGAGTATTGTATCCCTTAACATATACGTTAAAATTACATTTTTTAAAGTGTGTTAATTCAAAAATCAATCGCTAGTTGATATAAAGCAACCAAAATTGTAATGAATGCGTAAAAATGATAGATAAAGTAGTTGTTAACTGTAATTAAATAACTGTATAGGCTTTCTTAACCGTTCGATTATACCATTATCTTCCGGATGAAATCCTAGATTATTATGCCAACGGCAGCGAAGGTCTACACACTTATACCATTATCTTGTTTTCAAAAGTATTTTTAATATATATAGTTATGTATCACAAAAATATTCACAAATATCAACCGTATTAAATACTACTATTTTTTTCTTAACGATATGCTAGGCAGTACAAAAAATTCAAAGATCGTTCATTTATACAGAAGAATTTTTATGTACGGTGCAAATCCAGGCCTGCGTACTTCGACTAAATGGCATGGCGCCACATCATCCTCCAATCAGCGTGTGGCATCTATCTTGCCGGATGCTAGCCGTACAAACAGGAAGTCGCGTACCAGTAAGGCAGACTCAGATACACGATACATTCCAGAACCACGAACAGTAAACCAACGAATGAGAGTATTCTCGTCAAATGCATCCACCTGCTTCGTTTCTTGGAATAATTCTATAGTTACGTGCGCCACCTATCTACTCGTTAGAGGTTCACAAATGACGGACACATACGTAGGGACCCACATTTTTGGTGAAAATAATTTTGGATCAACTTGTTTCAGTGCCTTATGTGCACATCTGCAGCTATGCTTCATGGTTATTGGCAGCGTGTTGTTGTGCAGAGACGTCTTTCATTTGACAGCACCAATCATAACAAGGTTACTACGACACCACACGTCTGTGATTTGCGGGTAGAACACTAAGACGTGTGACAGTTAAAACATACAATCACTAAGCATGAAGCAGATATGCAGATGTGTACGTGAGGCCCTAAAACTAGTTGTCGCAAAATTCTCTTGGCGAAAATCAGGGGCACTAGACGTAAGGTCGGCCTTGAAGCGCGCATCAAATGTCGCGTCGCCTCAACGAGCCAAGCGCTGAACTAGCGTGCTAGCTTCCCGCCGAACTGTTTTTTGCAATGGGACACTAAGTGGTGACCATATCATTTTATTGGTGGAAAGTCTGCAGCTAAGTTCCGTGCACGTCGTAATCTGAGCTTACATATAACCTGTTAGTACATTTTGAAGTACGGAAGTCTGAAAAGGTCGTTTTTAGCCATGTTGGAGGGCTTAGAAAAAGTGTTTTTAATGAGCGTGGCGTCTTAACAATGAGGTTCCGGCCTTGTCTGAAGTTTTCTCTATATTCGTACGTTGGCACAATGGGCGCACGTGGAATATTTTCGTAGAAAAAACCTATTTACGAGCACACTGCAAGCATTTGAAGCGTGAGGTAGTCGTCAGCCTTAAGGGCGCGGCTACCGCAGTTTTCATCACAATTTTTTTATTTGAACCAGATATTTTTTTTTGTATTTAAGACACAAATTGTGACTAAATTTGGCTCTAATGAAATTTTTTTTATCTCTCATAGTTTTCGCGTAATGGCTCGTTAAAAATCATATTTTGCATGATTCCGTTTTAAGGACTATACTAAAATCAACTGATATATCAAATTAAAAAAAAATCACAGTGGATAAAGACGTTGCAGGCTACAATGTCATGCCCACAAAAATAAATAATATAAATTATTTGTATTTTTAAAAAATGCTAAAATTTAAAATAAAAATTTTGAAAATTCACCACGCTCTTAAGTCTCTCTAGTCTCTACTTTTTCACCTTTATGAATGTTTTAAGTCTAAACGTTGCCAATAACCTTGATGCACAGCTGCAGGTGTGCACATACGGGGTTAAAACAAGTTGTTGCAAAATTATTTTCGAGAAAATCAGTGGTCCCTAGCCATAGAGTCGAGATGTCGGAGAGAAGACTCTGCACGTTAGTTCTTTGTATCAAGGGAAAAGGGGGGGGGGCGTGATGTACTTATTGTGTCAACCTTACCGCTTCAGCATTTCTAGGCTTTGGACGCGCTATATGCGTCCACACAGACGGCCACGTTAAGGAAAAGGGGGAGGGGGTTGATATTTTTTATTTTTTTATTTTTCAGTTATTGAGCTATAACAACTATTGAAGTTGTATTATTAAAATTTTCTCTTTGACAGTACATACGAACTAATCTTGATAAACTGCTTGACATTTTTAATAACATAATCTTCCATTGTTTTGTCTACATATAACACTATTGTTAGAGCCATGAACATTTCGCGAAAAGAATTTTGCCCCAGTTTGTTTCAGTGCCTTTCTTGCACATCTGCAGCAGTGCTTTGTGTGTATTGGCAGTGTATCTTTGCGAAGTGACGTCTCTAATTTAACTGCGCCAATCACCATAAGGTTACTGCAACAGCACACGTCTATGATTTGCGGGTAGTACCCAAGACACGTGACAGTTTAAACATCCAATCACTGACTATGAAGCAGAACTGCAGATGTGCACATAAGGCACTGAAACAAACCGTGGCAAAATTATTTTCGCGAAAATTTCATTCTACTAACTATTATTAAAACCAGTGACTTTTAGTGAAAAGAATTTTGCAACAATTTGTTTCAGTGCCTTGTGTGCACATATGCAGATCGACTTCAAGGTTATTGGCAGAATACATTAGTGCAGTGACCGTTCACTCATTTTACTGAGCTAATCATGACAAGGTTACATGCAATGCCACACGTCTGTGATTTGTGGGTAGAACGCCGAGATACTGAGAGTTAAAAACATTCAATCACTGACCACGAAGCAGCACAGCTGCAGATGTGCACATAAGGCATTGAAACAAATGACTGCAAAATTCTTTTTCGCCATACATCTCTGGCTATGCTCACGGGAATGTGGATAAAGAAGGTAGGGAGAAGGGTATACGAATTATCTGACAGGCCCGCTTTTCGCCTTCCTTAACATCCATCTCGTCTCCAGAGTCTGGTCCGCCCACGCACATCTCCTCTCGTACAAAAAACCTCTTCCTTTCCAATCCTGCACACACACGTACAATGTCCAGGTAAAGGCAGCTCGAATGCGACGAGCGGAAATAATTGCCATCCAATAAATTTCACGGACTCCTTCATTTATTTTTATTTATTACTTTTTTATTTTGCGAACTTGCTTGGAAGATTAAATTTTGCTAGTTCCATAAGCTTTAAGTTGCGAGTCTGCAGGTTACGGCAGCTGAGGTGCTAAATTTTTTTTATTGATTTTTGAAGAGGGAGGGTGAAAGTGTTCGTGTTTTTGTGTCTTAAATCAAAATAGATGCGACAAAATAATGAAACAAATTGGAAAGTAATTGTATAGATTACTTTGAAATTTAATATGGTGCAATGCTAACTAAAAAATAATAATAATTTTACTGGCTCAAGCACTTCTTATAGCCGTAGCAACTTTTTAAACATATTTCTATGGTATCGGACAGTATTCAATCAGTGTTTTGTGTTTGCAAACTTCTTTCACTTCAAATTTTATCATAAAATTTAAAATATAACTACACGCAATCCACGCCTTTACCAAGTGCAACCATTACAAGATACAAACCAACATTAGCAGGCCTAATACAGTGAAATTCCGAAATATGTGTAGCAAATTGTAAAAAATTATTTACTTAATAGCGTAATTTTTGTTTTTAAATTTGTATTGTTGTTCCTTTACTTTTACAGAAATAATTGATACTGAGAGAGGTAATTTTATTAACGGCTAGCTTCAGTACCTCAGTTCTGTTCTACCTACAGCAGAAACATTATATCAGAACATACAAAAAAACTAAAGAATAAAAACCAGTCTTCCGTGTTTAGTACAACTGTTTTTTCTCAAACATTTTTTTCTTTTCATTTTTAGACAAATTAACATTAGGTGTTGAAATTATTAACATTGTAGCATAGTATTGAAAACCTATCACATGTCGAGATATTTCGATATATGACAATACTGACCCCTGATATTTGCGGAAATATTATTGCAACAACTTGTTTCAATGCCATAAGCATTCCTATATCTGCTTCATGGCCAGTGACTGGATGATTTTTATCTCTACCTGTGAATAACGCACGTATCCGGAACATTATTCTGATTGGCACAATCAAATAAGCTATGTCTGTGCACAAACATGCTGTCAAATGACCTTGATGTAGAACTACACATGTGTACGTAAGGCACTGAATTTAGATGATGCAAACATTTTTTTTCGCGTAAATCAAGACTGATAAAAACTGTAACTGATAAAATATAATCAAAATATAAAATATTCTGAGAATAACGAAATCAGTTTTCGACTTATTCATCAACTTTAAGATCGTTTCTCACAGAAAATAATTTGAGTTGATGGAACTATGACATCAGTTAAGGAAACCAGTAGTTATTCAGGTAAACAGTAAAAGAAGTGAAACATGTTCGACAAAATTCTTTTCACCAAAAACCAATTGCTCTATCTATGAGTAGAGGCACAATTTTGTCGCGAATTGATTTTGTCACCACTTCGTTACAATGTCTTAAGTGCACATCAGCAGCTTTGCTTCATGGTTTTTGGCAGCGTGTCTTTGTTCATACATGTCTCTCTTTTGGTTGTACCAATCTTAATAAGACAATTGTGACATCACACGGCTGTGATTTGCTAGTAGAACCCCACGACAAGTGAGAGCTAAAACATCCAATCACTAGAGCCATTAATATTTCACGACTAGTATTATTCCCAAGTTTGTTTCAGTGCTTTTCGTGCACATCTGCAGCTCTGCTTCATAGTAAGTTGCTGGATGTTTTTACTCTCACTTGGCTTGGTGTTCTACTAGCCAATCACAGACGCGTGGTGTTGCAGAAACATTGGTCTGATTAACACAGTCAAATGAGAAACGTCGCTTCACAAATATATGCGGCTAATAACCTTCAACCACGGCTGCAGATATGCAAGAAAGGCACTGAAACAAACCAGGGGCAAAATTATTTTTGCAAAAATTCCATGACCCTACCAATCACTGACCATAAATGAGAGGTGCAGATATGCACATAAGGCAATGATTAGGGCCACGATTTTGTCGCGAAAAGATTTTTGCCCCACTTTGTTTCAGTGTCTCTCGTGCACAGCGGCAGTTCTGCTTCGTGGTTATTGGCAGCGCGTCTTTGCACAGACGCGTACCTCATTTGACTGCACCTATCAGAATAAGAATATTGTGACTCCGTCCGTCTGTAATTTGTCAAGGCAAGTGAGTGTAAAATTATCCAATTACAGGCGATGTAGCAGACCTGTAGATGTGCACATGACGCATTGAAATCAAATGTTGCAAAAATCTTTTCGCCATAAAATCGTGGCTCTAGCAATGATACAATTTGAAGTAATAACGTTTTCTCGAATCGTGGCTCTATGAGTCTAGGTTTGTCATGTAAACGAGCCAATGAGAATGAAGTTACAACGAATCCGTACGTATGAGACAGACTGATTAGCGCGAGGAATCCCAAGATGTTGAGAGTTGAAATCATCCCACCTTAGGCCATGGAGCAGAGCTGCAGGTGTTTATATAAATCACTGTAACAAGCTTGTGCAAAATTGTTTTTGCGAAAAACAAGGTCCCTAATAATTCACTGTAATTGTTGCGAAAATCTTACAAATATTACAGCAAATAATTTTATCAACCAATGCGTTCTTTAATGAAGTTTAGGCTTATTGAAGTTAATAATGAGACGTAAGTACGTTAACATTTTGTGTAAAATTTTACAGGCGAATCAACGACCTCTAATTTATAACAGATCGTAAAGACATAGAGGAAAGCACATACTATGGATAGTTTAATGACACCGATGTATAGAGTAGTTTTTAACTTAAAAGGCATTCCGTGGATTCTATCAGTTCTCTTTTCCAATACTCGTGCATGAAATGGCATTAAGACCACACATCAAATTAGTATTTTTTTCTTGTGACGTAAAACATAATATGTAAGTATTTATACCATAGCTAGAGCCAGTGGTTATTGGTGAAAAGAATTTCGCAAAAAAAATCAGTGACTTATGTCCACGTCTGCAGTTCTACTTCATGATTATTGGCAGAATGCATTAGTGCAGTGACCGCTCACTCATTTGACTGCACCAGTCATAACAAGGTTACAGCAATATCACACGTCTGTGATTTGTGGGTAGAACGCTGAGACGCAGAGGGTAAAAGCATCCAATCATTGACCACGTTCACAGCTGCAGATGTGCACATGAGGCACTGAAATTAATTGCTGCAAAATTCTTTTCTATAAAAATCACTGGCTATAACCATAGCCATCTTCATATAGAATGCCGCAGCCTTAGATATGGACACCCAGCACGCAATTTTAACACTTCATTTAAATCTCTAAAGAGAATGACTGTACCCGATTCATTATTGTACCTCCCTTATACAAGAAAATCAGGGGAAGCCACTGTCGTTGGCGAGACACAAGAAGTATTAAAATGACCCTTTCTGTAAAGGTTGACAGATCTAAAGCCGCGGCCTTTTACAAAAGATGGCTATGATTTATACATACTCTTGTATCAAATGAAAATTTAAAACCGACGTATATTGCATGGGTTTTTATTCCCACCAGCATAAAACTCTGAATAGCATTACAGGCGTTCATAAAACCCAGCTGATCGACAAAACCTGATCACGTGACAGACATAATCCGCCCTATACTCCAGTTCGTGAGCTTTTGTAAACCCCTGAAGTGCTCAGGACTATTTAAAACTACACCTAAACAGATATTAACAAATAAAAAAAGTTATTACGGTTGACGCAATCAATTCTTTGAGAAAATAACAAGTAAAATATTGTTAAATTGAAACATATGGGGACCTGAATTCCAAACCATACTAATATTAAAGTTTAATAATTAGCAAGAAAAAATAATATCATTATTGTGTGCACTTATTTCTATCTTAAATATGTTACTACCCTCAGTAAAAAATTTTTTTTGTATTTCTATTGGCAACACTTTTAATATATATATATATATATATATATATATATATATATATATATATATATATGCACATTTAATAGATATTATCTTTTGTTGCTTTTTCTTAGATATTGGATTTAACATTGTTTGAAATTCAGGACCACATATATTCTGGCGTTAAGAAAACATTCACTGTACAACGAACGTCCTGTAATGATAATACCTGGGTTTAATTGTACTTGGTTGTACCGAATTTGCGACGAACATAAAAAAATCACCTTAACATAACGTGAACGTACGTTTCCTTAGCACAGTTGTTTCATATTCGTGTCTTTTTGTACAGTTGCAGGAACTGTTCGAGAAAAAAAGTAGCTAATTTTGCTATTCAGACGCTTGAGTTTTGTGTATGAACTGCGTTAAAAGAGTCGATGATGGATTTTTTTATTCGCATTGTTTAGTTAGCTTCTCCTCCCCTTCCGTTTATGACGCATAAGATCCACGCGTGGCTTGAAGCATCGCGCGCTTGGAATTAGGTATTCATAAAACCTGGCCACCGAAAGCCTTCCTATTTAGTCATTTAAATAAAAAACCGAAGAGAATAAAGGAAAAGTGAGAACAAATCCAGCTTGAAAGCAATAAATTTTGTCGTGACGTTGCGGGCTCAAATGCAACATGGGGGAAAATCTGAATCGCTTATTTTGCATATCGGACGGCGTGAGGACAAAAAATGACCCAAGTCACGAACACGGAATAGGTCGGGCCCAGCAGACATTTATGTCGGTTCTCTGGCCAGCTGTTTACGTTAACCGTCCCCTGCAAAAACGCCCTCGTCCATGTCGTGCGAAGAAGATAAATAATGCGTTGGAAAGTCCACGGTTCGAACTCTGATGTTTGAAAATTATATTTTCTGTCGAGCTTCTAGAATATTTCGCAGCTTTTAGTGAATCAAACTATGTACTATTAAGTAAGGAATCGCTAGTTTCGTTTCAAAAATCACTTATAAAATTGTAAAGTTATGTCGTCCAATTTTACAATAAAATATTTATTGCATTGTAAATTTATTCCATTTGATCTAGAGTAACTGTAAAACTAAACACTCATAATATTTTGTTTCATTAGTTGTACTAAGTCAAAAAAAATATTTTTAAGATTATTTATTTTTAAAAGCGTTTGAGTATTTATAAAACACACTTAATTCAGGTATGTTAAATGTTGTGCGTATATGTAAACAAGTTCTTTTGAAACATTCGAACTCAGCTGTAAGTGTCTAAGATTCAAACCACAGCATATAAGTTGACTCATTCGATTCTGTACAACTACCTTTCTGCTCTTTAGTGCGATCACTAGCTCACTAAATAAGCAGCAGGCAAAATACAATTTATGACTAGTTATGACCTGTCAGTAAGTACGAAAAAAGAAATGAATTAAAAAATTTTTTCATCTTTAATTTTTATATAGCAAAACGTAACTTTTGAGAACATATATTTTGCGGGCAGTTGATACAAGCGTCAGGAAATATCTAATCATGGAAGTGGACCCAAGCCATATTCCTTTGAAATGCAAGTCTAATTGTCTATTTGTTAAAACCGTAGTCTAATCTTCATAATACTCATATTTTACGTAACAATTTTTAAGCACATGACTAGAAGAAAATGGAAAATATTATTTTGAAAATATATTCAATAGTAGATAAGTAGCTCCTTTCACATTATATATTTAGCCTTACAACTATAAATCTGCTTCTAAAAACAAGTTTTTAGAAGAGACCCGGAAACACTTTAAATTATGTCTGACCATATATATATATATATATATATATATATATATATATATATATATATATATATATATATATATATATATATATGTGTGTGTGTGTGTGTGTGTGTGTGTGTATACACATACATAAAATAAGTCACGCAATACATATATAACATCTAAAAGGAGATATTTACGTAATTTAAATTGTCAATTTCAAATACAATCCTACCAATACAGAAACATGCTCTGTGCTGTTTGCTTTAGAATGTATCACATATCATTAACATCTGCTATTATCTAGAGATTCAAAGAATAAAATAACTTTTAAATCTCGTTTCAAATTCAAGGTGAATCACTACAAACTGTCGTTTGAAATGCATAATTTATGGCACTTAGCTTATCTACGGCGATAAAGTCGTATTTTTTTTTACCTAAAATAAGTGTAGTACAATTTTAGAAACTTTTGAAGATTGCTTAGCCTACAGTTTTAGGCGTTCTTAATTTTACTACGTTTTTTGTTTACGTTGGAATATGAATCCACATGTATCAATATCACGCCAATTCCTAATAAACAACGCGAGAATACAGGAGTACAACATTTTTTGTTCAAATATGAAAAACTGGAAAGTAGCTGTGGCACAAAGAAAATTTTTATTTCAAGTATACGGTAATGATTACAAAATGCTGTGATACATATTACATTTTTTTGAGCAGTAATTTTTATGATAAATTAGATTTGTGTAAGCGTTAGGACTTGTACAGACAATTGTAGTTTTATTAAAACAAGCATTACGTTGCATGACATTGTTTTCTTAGGTAAAAAAAATTTTAATTGTACTTAAAAGTATACTATCCGAAGAAAAAATAGTAACGACAAATAAATAATTTGTAAGCAGTTCTCTTATGAAATTACAAACATCTTTGCTGCAAGCATAACATTCTCTTCAAAGAAATGACTGTTTTGTAGTAAGAAAACTGTTTATTGGGTATTGGCTGAATTATGTGGAACTTTGACCAGTTGCTCGATATGCCATAGGAAACACAGTAATGAGAAACTTTGCGTCTGTCGTTTTATTCAGTTCAACGATGGCTGTGCGTTGGGCGGTTTTTGCACAGGCAAGAGCGGATGTCATTCATATGAACACTCCATATGGTTTAAGGACGATGCCGGATTCCCCACATTTGCATGTCCCCTTCCCCTAACCAACCAAACCCTTTCTGCTCCTTAATACTTGCGAACAATGCGGCTCGAGTGAATCATAGTCCAGGAACATAAAAGTAGAAATATAATGAAATAAGGAGGGAAGAAAACAAGATTCATATATTATAGGGGTGGAATCGAGTTTTTTTTCAACCGAAGCCTCGATTTGAATTATCCTCTATATTTTAACAGTCGATTTTTTTTACATTCTAATTCTTTCTCTTCTCTTCGCTTCTTCTGGTTTCATTCAGCGGGAACCCTTTCAGGCGGCACACAGCCGTCAAGGTTTAACCACATTCTACGCAACTGCGATCGAAAGAAAAAAAAAACCAGTGAACCAGTTTATTGAAGAGAGGGATTGGCGGAAGTGGGCGAGATACGCCCACAGGAGATCATGCGTACGTATCAGCGGGCTGGGCGCTGTCATGACGAGTTACTCGCGAGCGCAGACGCGACCACGAGCTTGCGATCACCAACTCCGACCGCGTGTCACGAAGTTCGTAAAATATATTTCATCTAAGGTCACTTGACGTCTATGTGTTTAACATTTTATGTAAAGTAAGATGTTTTTGGCACTCATATATACGAAAGATATCTAGGGAACTTTAAATGTGTTTTTTTTTTGCAATGGGACTTAACTTTTTGTAAAAATATATCTGCAACAGTTGGTTTCAGTGCCTCGTGTGCACAGATGCAGCTGTGCTTCATTGTTATTGGCAGCGTGTCTTTGTGGAAAGAAGTTTCTCATTTGACTGCACCAATCAGAATAAGGTTACTGCGATACCACACGTTCGTGATTTGCAGTAAAGCGTTAAGACACGAAACTGTTGAAACATCTAGATCACTAGGAACCTAAAATTTCGCGTTTACTTTCAGGCCCAATCTAGAGTTTAAATATCTCTAGGTGTGTATCACTTTCGCCATTGGTTCTTCACTTACGTCACATTTCCTGGAGAGAGATAAGCCAATAATAAAGGATCAACTAAAGGCAAACCCAATCATGTGGTATCACTGTGTGAGCGAGCAGCCAATGAACAGCTGTTGTCTACTTGAATACACAGATATTCTTGGAGGCTAGCCTAAATGTCAGTGAACCCACGATTTTTTCTAGTGTCTACTAACGCTGAATTTATTTTTTAGATTTCAAAAAATAGAATTGCAAGACTTAGTAAAACGTAAGCAAGAACTACGTGAACTGATTCTGCTCATAAAGCCATGTTCGGAAGAACGCAATAGTACGCGCAAGGGCCGCCTGAAATGTAACGTTTATGCATGTAAGCAAACGTTGTGTAAAATGACCTTAAAAGCGTAGTACGTTAATTAAAAAGCATTTTTTAAAAGTCTGTAAACAAAATGGCGAATGTACTGTCACACAGCGATCGAAGCCGTTAGTCACGTAAATGTTTCATAAACCTCGCCTGATGCGTGAAATAACATAGCGTTTGTTGGTGGTGCAAATTATTCAGAAAGGTCTTGTATTCAAATTTGACGTCGGTGTTCTAATTTGTATTATGGCACACATATGCTAAATAAGAGCTGGTTACGAACTGCTTTTTTTCGAGCGAAACGCGTGGCTTGGCCCCCCAACAACATGTCGAGTATTCAGCCATCATCTTAATATTCACTATGTATGTTACTGAAGATTTTAATATAAAATAAAATCAGCTTCTGCATGACACTACTACAGGACCGGGTAAGGAATCAGCAGTGACCTTAGTTAAGGAACTATCCCAGCATTCGCCTGGACCGATTTAAGGCAACTAAGGAAAACCAAATAAGAAATGGATTCGAACCTATGTTCTCTCTAATGCGAGCCCAACGCGTTAAAATTCGGCTCACGTTTATGTGTCCACGGAGTCGTCACCAGTGGCGTCATTTAGGGAAGGGGGGAATGGTATTTTGAAGGAAAAGTGTATTTTTGGTGTGTTTTGTTATTTAAATAATACTAACGTATACACATAAAACTGAATTTTTATTATTAAAAATTTCTAATTTATACGTGCTTAAATAGTAAAAAAATGCAACAAGGTCACTGTCGCCAAAAATTTTTGTCCCCGTCCCCTCTTTCAATGAAAACCTGAAATAACGCCCCTGGTCGTCACCAGGGAGCCGATTAAATATCGCTTTTTATGGGTGCAACGCAAAATTTGCACCTGCGTTGTGTCTGCTTGCGCTGCCTTGGAATTATTTACTCACGTAATGCCACAGAGGATCCGTTTAACTTGCTCTGTACTTGCGTTGCGCTGCGTCGGTGCAAATAGAAGGTGGCGATATTTAATCGGTCCCCTGCTGTCTGAAATGGAAAATGTGCGGTACTATTTGGGGGTAAGTTAGATTTCACTGCCGTGTATATACCCGAGAACAATCTGTGAGTTCATTGAGAAAGACCCTGCTAACAGTTACGAGTGAAAACCTTTAAATAGAGGCACGAGTATTTCGGGTATTAATCTGGCAACAGCGTGGACTTCTCAGACCTATACACACACTGGCCAGAGTCAAACATCTATTGGCTTCTAACCGTAACACGTATTACCACCACGATTTGTTTCCTTATTTATCACTGGCTTGTAGTCGTCAAAGACGTGTTACAACTATGGACTCATGATTTTCGCGAAAAGAATCCTGCAACAAATTGTTTCAGTGTATTACGTACACATCTGCATCTCTGCTTCATGCTTAGTGATTGGCTGTTTTTAACTGTCACACGTCTTAGTGTTCTACCCGCAAATCACAGACGTGTGGTGTCGTAATAACCTTGTTATGATTGGTGCTGTCAAATGAAAGACGTCTCTGCACAACAACACGCTGCCAATAACCTTGAAGCAGAGCTGCAGGTGTGCACATAAGACACTGAAACAAGTTGTTGCAAAATTCTTTTAGCGAAAGTCAGGGGTCCCTAGTTAAAATAGGTGTTATCTATGTACAGAAGTAGTGAAGTATACATCATCTGCAATCAACTAGATCTAGAATCAATACGCGAAATAATATTGCCTCCACCTTAAGAGGAGTCCTTCGCGGTGTCAAATTTCCACCTTTGGCGCGTGGCAACAGCTTAGCGATAAGAGCCAGTGTCACACGCTTGACGAGAAGCATATCGCCTCTATTCGCAGCGCGCCAAACTGGCGTGCAAGGTTTCCGTTGTAGTCGTTTTACTACGGGACTTTAAGCGGTGGCCCCAATATTTTATTTTTGACTAGTATGAAGTAAAAACCAACGCATGCCTCTCGTTTCGCATTTTATGAATTCAGGTAATATTTTTGGAGTTACAACAGTCTAAAAAAACCATTTTTAACAATTATGAGATGTCCGAATATCATGCTTCTAACAAGCGTGCTGCATTAAAAAAAATAGAAGCATAGTTTCAAGTGTGTGTTCTTTTCGTAGGTAAAAATAATATGAATAACTTAAGTGGTTTGACGTAAAAAAGGAATACGCGTGACACGCTGCAACGCCGTTCATGCGCCTGTCGAGGACTCCACTTAAAAGTATATTTGTAGAGACCGGAAATTTTCGCGAAGTGATATTTTCCTCTCTTTGTTTCAGTAGCGTACGCACATATCTGCAGTTGTGCTTTATGGACTAAGTCATCGCATGTAAGTGATTTGTGGCTAGAACTCCAAGACTCTGTGAGTTAAACGTCCAATCACTGGCCAAGAAGCAGAGCTGCAACAAGTGTGCACCTGAGTCTCTGAAACTAAGTGATGCAAACATCTTTTCCTGAAAACTTCCTTTCTATAATGTATATAGTCACTACGCCGTTGGACTTTTACCTGCTGGTAGAGACTGGAAAAATTCGGGGTTCATTGACCGGTAGATTAGCCTCCAAGAAGATATATGTACCCAAGCAGAAAACAGCTGTTTATTGGCTTCTCGCTGACACAGTGATACCACATTATTGGTCCTGTATTTAGTGGCATATTTTTTACTAGCCCAGCTCTCTACAGAAGGTCTCAAATAAGCCAAAGACCAATGGAGAACGTGACACAAACTAAAAGTTGTTTAATCTAGCCTGAATCTTAAGAAAATGCGAATTCTTCAGTTCCCTAACTATCGGTTAGAAGCGATCTCTGCGGAAGGCCACGGCATTGTCGGCCAATAAGAGACGTCGAGCTAACATATAACAGCTTGCAGTCTAGTCTTCTGTCAGAAACTACAGCTATTTCAAGGATATGTTGACACAAATTTTCGCGGTATACCATCGTATCTACGTATAAGACCACGAAATTTTCGTGAAGAGTATTTCACCCCAGTTTGTTTCAGTGCCTTACGTACACATCTGATGTTATGTTTCAAAGTCAGTGAGTGGATGTTTTAACAGTCACGTGTCATGGGGTGTTTCCTGCAAGTCACAGACCTTGCGGTGTTGCTGTAGTCACTAGCACAGTCAAATGAGAGACGTCACTTCACAAAGACAAGCTGCCAATAACCGCGAAGCAGAGCAGTTGTGCATGTAAGACATTGATACAAACTGGGGCAAAATAATTTTCGTGGTAAGTTCGTTGTCCTACTTATAACGTACACAAATACAAGACGGACCTACAAAAACAATTCAATTAAGGAAGAGTCATGCCACATATTTTGTTTAATTTACATAAGTAGCTATTGCTAAAGATCAAGATAGTACGAAAGTTAGCATGTCATTGAATTCCACAGACAGTAGAAATAAAATGTGTGCCAGATGTATTTTGCTGTCTTAGTTGTTCGTACACAGAAAAAGCAGTTTTGTAGTGGCCAAAAACCTTTTGACAATTTAAACCCTACCTAATAATTTTGTGGTGAACACCAAATTTGTGCAATGGTTACAAAACTTTTAGTTTGATTATTTATTATTTTGTACTCACCAACAAACAACATAATGAATACTGCAAAATATTTAGTGTTCACAAAAATGTTTGGAAGGGACTGTATTGACGAAATATTTTGTAGCCTCTACAAAACAGTTTTTTCAATGTACGATGGGAAATTAAACATAAAAATATCATGAATACATCGACAGTTAATAAACATCGATCAACAAAGATCTATACTGCATAATAAAATATCTAGCTTTCAATCATCTATGCTTCATAAATATTGGCCATCGACAGCTATCACTAGAAGAAATCCACCAGCCAAGGAAAACGTCCAGCAAATTTCCAACATGCGGGAAATCGGGAATCGAACCCTGCTGCCGTGGTGTACGGCGATTGGTCCAACCACTGATGACATATCGCGCCATTCTGCCGGCTGCTAGCTGGGGAGAGCTCGAGTTCGCCACACGTGTTGTTGTGGTTTTTCTTCTGCACTCGTAGGTATTCCGTAGCCGAGGCCGTGCAAGTACACTCGTTCCCCGGGCACAGGCAGTTAAAGCATATCCTGGACGTTAGATGTGGCATGCGTAGTGAATGTGATTTATCTCGGGAAAAGTTATGTTCGCTAAGCTTCAGTGTAATAAATCCATTTCTGACGCTTTTCTTTCGTTACTCGTGGTACCAAAGGCAGCTCCTTATATCGACAGCATTTAAGAGTGTGAGGCACCAAATCGATAAAGCGCCAAGGTTGCCGCTGGCGGGCGTATGTATTGCCAGCGATTTTTGGTGAAAAGAATTTTGCAACAATTTGTTTCAGTGCCTTATGTGCACATCTGCAGCTGTGCATCGTGGTCAGTGATGGGATGTTTTTAACTCTCAACGTCTCGGCGTTCTACCCACAAATCACAGACGTGTGGTATTACTGTAACCTTGTTATGACTGATGCAGGTAAATGTGTGAGCGATCAGTGTACTAACTCACTCTGCCGTTAATCATGTAACAGAGCTGCAGATGTTTCGTAAAAGGAAACTGCCCTCACAAGTACCACCTACAAAACTAATACTATTTCACATAAATATAAAATTATGACTATCGCACTTGAACACCTTCAAGACCCTATACAGCAGGCGCTAGACGTCTCGTCTGAAGTACAGAAGTAGGCAGGCGATAAGAACTAGACTGACTTGTGCTTCAACAAACATATCGCCTTTATGTGCCGCACGCGAAAACGGCGTGTGTTTAGTCGTTGGCTTTTTCCTACAGGAATCTAAGCGGTTGCCCTATTTTTATATTAATAGAAAGTGCATAGTATGGTCCAGTGGGTGCTTCACTATTTTCCTTTTACGATTCCGGTTGGTTATTTTACGTGGCAGCAGTCTATAAATGCCGGTGTTGGACATTTCGAGGTGGCCCAAAACCAAGTTTGATAAATATCAAGAATCACTATTCATCGTGTAGCGGCCAAACTATTGATTTTATACACATAGTTTATTGATGGAAAAAGGTTTCTAGTAACGTTCTAAGTAGTCCTACGTAAAATATTTTTCTGCTAGGTTAGGTTATATTATGTTATTAAAGGTTAGGTTGTTAGGTAAGGCCTACGTTAGTTTAGGTTAGGTTAAGTTAGAGTAAGCTAATTTAAGTTAGACTAGGTTAGTTTAGGTTAAGCTAGGTAACATAACCTGACCTAACCCAACATTAGGTTCGGTAAGGTTAGGTAAATTTAAGTTTCTTAACCTAAACTAACCTAATCTAAATGAACCTAACCTAATCTAACTTAAAGTAACCTAAACTAATCTAACTTAACCTAACAATCCAACCTAAACTAATCTTATATAACCTAACCTAACGAAACACTTTATACGTACGACTACTTAGAAAGTCACTAGAAATATTTTTCATTCAGAAACTGTGACTCTAAAATCAATAGTTTGGCTGGTACATGATGAGTAGTGATTCTTAATATTTACCTCATGTTTCTAAGCACGATAGCTTAAAAACAAAAATGGAGAAGCATAGTTATTAATGTATTTTCTTTTCGCAGATATAGATATTGATCGCACGGTTAGTATTATCATTTAACAAAACTTTCTCCTAACACGTTGCAACGCAGTTCATACGCGATCTGTGTATGTTTCAATTGGGCCCATGCTGAATTATGTTGTAATACGACTGACAGTCTGCAATTCGTCTGTAAACAGCTGGACAACGCCACATAACCGCTGCCGCTGTCGAAACACGCAAGGCGGAACACGCTGCACTAATTTGGAGAACACATTGACAGAACAGATTATCGCAATTTTCTAACATCTCCTGTCATCACATAAAGGCTACTACCTAACGGAATCCTAGATTGTACTCAGGTAGGTATGGAAATATAGCCAGTCACAAAATTATAAAGCTAATTTGCATACCGTTAACTATTATTATGGACCTCAAAAATTCGCGTTTTCTTTCAGGCACAGACTAGGTTCCAAATATCTCTAGGTTTGAGTCACTTTCGCAATTGGTTCTTCACTTATTTGAGACCTCCTGGAGAACACTGAGCTTATAACAAAGAATAAACTAATTGCAAACCCAATAATGTGCAGTGGCGAAGCGTGGACGTGTTCCAAGGCTAACAGTATGAGATCGACTATACATAGGGACCACTGTTTTTCGCGAAAAGAATTTTGTCCCAGTTTGTTTCAGAGTCTTACGTGCACATCTGCAGTTCTGACTCATGGTTATTGGTAGCGTGTCTGTGTCTATCATTTGACTGAGCCAATTACAATAACGTTCCTGGAACACCACATGCCTGTGAATTGAAGATAGAATCCCAAAGCTCGTGAGAATTAAAATATCAAATCACTGACTACGAAGTAGAACTGCGGTTGTGCACGTAAGGCACCGAATCAATGTGGGGCAAAATTCTTTCCGCGAAAAAACAGGGGTCCCTAACTATACACTTTGAGCAGGTGACAGTTGTGTTGCTGAGACCTAGGTGTATTACTGAGAATTAGTTTCTGGTCTCTTACTAGCTGAGGAATGTACCTGCTCCTACCAGTCAAATGGTTCCACACGCAAATGAGTGTTCTGTACAGTCACTGCTAATCGCCGCTTGCCCTCGAACACTTCACGCTTTCCCACTGAATTCATGTTGTATTACTGTGTCAGCGAGCAGCTTATAAATATCTGCTGTCTGCTTGAGTATAGATATTCTTGGAGGCTAGCATACAGATCAGTGAACCCGCGAATTTTTCCGTCTTTAGCTATTATTATTGGCATTTTCGTTTGCATATTTTTTTCCATTGAAATAAAAATTTTCGCCCTTAAGAAATTTAAAGTTCATTTTCCTTTAGGACATGTGAATAAATATATTCATATGAACTAAAATTTAAAATTAAATTATAACTTTCATCTAACGAGAAAATACGAAAGAAATAATTAAATCCTACTATTATGATTTTATGTGGTGACTTTTTTCTTTGAACAGTCACGGCATATTGTCAAAACAATTCAATAGTGGAGACTGGAAAAATTCGCGAGTTCACTGACATGTAGGCTAGACTCCAAGAATATATATGTACTCAAGCAGACAGCAGATTTTTTTTTTAGCTGCTTGTTGACATAGTCATACAACATTATTGGTCCGGTATTTAATTGATTTTTTTATTACTGGCTCAGCGCTCTCCAGGGTGTTTGAAAAAGAAGTCAAACACTAATCGCGTACGTGACATAAACATAAAGAAGTAAAAATCTAGCCTGTACCAAAAAGAAAACACGAATTTTTCACGCCGCTATTCAATAGTAATGCTTTTTCAGACATTAAAAACGAAACGTTTTCAAACCCGCATGACTTGAAAAAGTGATAATTTGTTAACAAGACCGGCGCTATACCCCAACGCCATTATCTCCTTGAAAATTGATTTATGCCTCATATAATGATATACGGCGGCTATAACTAACTTTGGACTTTTAGGAAAGGCAATTTGCATTCCAAATGAAGTAAAACTAAACTATAAAGAACAGAACTTGGCCAAAACCCAACCCAGGCGGCATGTATGTCTGACAACCGCGACTTCGCATTTTTGTTCACGGTGGTAAAATCGGAACTGTAAAATATAAAACGTAAAATGCTGATAAAAATCTAATAATATCGGGTTTAATTAAGGAGATTTAAAAAACTCTGGACCTTTGTGTACTAGGGAATGATAAACTGTAATAAAAACTGTGTGTTATGCGGTTGTCTAAATAAACAACTTCATGAAACACTGATTAGTTTTTAACGAACATAATCCCAGTGCGAGTGAATGTTTTTGAATCTCTGTAAAACTAATAAAATGCTATACTTTTACAAACAAATTCTTTGGAAACCGGTTTCCAAAACATATTTGGTGAGTTTGCAAATATGTAATAATTAGAGACTGGAAAAATTCACGGGCTCACTGACGTGTAGGCTAGACTCCAAGAATATATATGTATTCAAGCAGCCAACATACATTTGTTAGCTGCTCGCTGACACAGCCATAGTATTAGTTCTGTATTTAGTTGCTTAATCATTATTGGCTGAGTGCTCGCTAAGAGGTGTCAACTAAGTCAAGGACCAATAGTGAAAGTGACAAAAACATAGAGATATTTGAAATTTAGCCTGTGCCTAAACGAAAACGCGAATTTTTCAGGTCTCTGATAATCTTTATAGACACAAATATGTATGTATATTTACGAACATTTTTGTATGTTTACAGCTGTTAACTGTAATTTTACACATAAATTCCTCTACATTTATTATAGGTTGAAGTGTCATAATTTTTTTTTTTTGTAAAACGTAACAGAAAGTCGAAGGATGTTTTTTGTTCCGCGTCAAAGACTCTACTCATAAAAATACATCCCACCAGTCCTCAGGGGTATTTGGAACATTTAGATCACTTTGACGACTGCGACACTCTTTTTGTATGCCTAGACTTACAAATGCTTAGACATTCGTTTTTTTACTATATACGTATGTATGCTTGTTGTGTATTATATGTATTATATATATTATATATACATATATATATATATATATATATATATATATATATATATATACTACAGTATATATATATATATATATATATATATATATATATATATATTGAATTCGTATTGTATTTTGGTGTCCAATAGTTTTCTTATACTGATGTTTCTTCGCACAGACGTAGGTGTATGTCAATAATAATGATTCAGTTATTAACATCACGATCACCCCTCCCCCACTGCCTCCGTCCCACAACCTAAATTGTCAAAGTTGCTCGAATATCAAACTTCTTCACTCCATTTAATCTTGAGCCCGTATCGGATAAGTCAATTCAAAATATAGTAATAGATTTCGCACAGTTGAAAAAAAAACATGTGGAGATATTAACAAATCTTCCGTTGACGAAGCAAGTTTCAACGATTTAATTGCATTTGATTCTTTGCTTGCAAGTATAAAATTTTTATCGGCAGAAAAACCAAAGCGCTGAGAATTTTAGTAACTTAGTGATTTACATCTTTCGTGCTAAGGGCACCACATGCCTGCACGCTAGAGGTCCAGAAGCGACGAAGCTATAAGGGCAACCTTGAAGCGCGCATCAAATCCCGCTTCACTACTACATGCCGAGCGCTGAACTCGCGTATGAAGATTTTCGTTGATCCATATTTACTATTGGACACTAAGCGGTGACCATATATTTTGTTGATGGAAGGTCTGTAGCAAAGTTCAGTGCAGGTTTCTGTGAGTTTCGCATTCAATTGGTTATTACTAGGGACATAAAAAAATCGCATTTTGTTTTAAGCACAAGCAAATTTTTTAAATATTTCTAAGTTTGTGTTGCTTTCGCCATCGGTCCTTGACATATTTGACACCTCCTCGAGAGCGCTAGGCCAATAATAAAGAAACAACTTGTAATGACTAGGGACCCTTAATTTTCGCGATAAGAATTTTGCCCCACTTTGTTTCAGTGCCTTACGTACACATCTACAGTTCTGTTTAATGGTTATTGGCAGCGTGTCTATGTGAAGAGCAGTATCTCATTTGACTGAGCCAATTACAATAAAGTTCCCGTAACAACACACGTCTGTGATTTGCCGATAGAATCCCAAGGCTCGAGAGAGTTAAAATGTGGAATCACTGACCACGAAGCAGAACTGCATATGTGCACGTAAGGCACTGAAACAAAGTGGGGTAAAATTATTTTCGCAGAAAACCAGGGTCCTTAGTTATGACTGATGTGTCAGTGAGCAACCAGTGAACATCTGTTGTATGCTTGAATACACATATATTCTTGGAGGCTAGCCAACATTTCAGTGAACCTGCGAATTTTTACAGTCTCTAGCTATTACGATTGAAGTACAGCTGTCTGAAAATGCCCTTTTTAAAACTACATTGGATCGTTTCGAAACAGTATTTCAATGCGCATGGTGTCGAAACGGTGATATTTCGCAGTCTATTAGTTCAAAATGTATTTTTTTCGTACGTTGGCACAATTGGCACATGTGGAATAGTATCGGTAAAAATTAAACGTTTCACCGCACGTTACCCACAATGCATTAAAAGTGCATGTCATAGGCGGTGTACTTAAGTAAACGGTACGGAAGACGGTGAAAGAAGAAGTATGCGACCAATTAAGTTATTTGTTATTGTAGACTTAACTTTTGGAAACCATACACAAGAATTTCGACTACCCGGAAATCGACCACTTTACCGTTTATCTCAATGAGAAGTTTTTTAATAAGTATTAAGTCTCTTGTGCACAGGTTATTAGAAAATGTCTTACAATTAAAATCGAAAATAGAGCTTATAATAAAAAATGTCGTGAAATGTACACATTATTCTAGCCTCGTAGGCCTACAATCAAAATTACGAACATAAGATAAGATGTCTTAATCACAAACCCATAATAAACATTTACTTACCCATCTTTTGTTTTAGACATGCTAAAGTTGCTCTGCAGTACTACAGCTACTAATTTCATTAGTGAGATCAAACCACACGGGAAATATATTCATTGGAACTACGTATCCATTGCGTCAAATTCATTTAAAATGGCGACATAAGAATTATTATTTAATGTTCTAAGTAATAATTAAACCACTAAAACAGGCCATTGAAACCCTACGAACAACGGAAATTCTGAGAAAAAATAATTTTAAAAGTGATGTTTGTGATACGCATGATTTTAATGTGAGAAAACTCTTGGCAATGACATAAATTTTAAGCAAAGTCGATGAACATTACTAAAGAAAAACAATGTGGACTAAATTTACTATGATTTTTTATCAACTTCATTTCTAGGAGAAATATAATTTCACATTTTGTTAAAAATGTAGTATTTAGAACCAACACTAATACGTACGAATAGTTGTTTGTTTACTAGGATGAATTCGACTTTCTGTACAACTGAAAATATCCAGATCATTAATAAGCAATTTGAAGGTAAGCGTCATTCACTCCGTTTTAATGTTTCTCGTAATTCAGCTGATGTCTACATGTTTAAATTAAGAGCTTTTTGTCACCACTTAACCTCTAGTTATTCAGGGCTTGTGAGGGGTATAACGGCGTATGGCGTAGTGTCGGAATGAAGAAGTTGTGGAAACTGGAGATTCCCGAGAAAACCCGCCGACCAGCGGCATCATCCGACACGATCTCCACATGCGAAAATCCGGGGACCGACCCCGCCAGGAATGGAACCCAGATCGCCTTGGTGGGAGGCGAAAGTAATCGCAGAAATTAAGTTGGCAGGAATGTTACACAAATACATGAGCATAACAAAATTTCTCAGAAGAGAGTATCTCTGCAATGTATTCGCAGAGTTTTATTTAGTGATAGACTTCCGAGCCTGCCGAGGAAGTCAGGGGGAAATGCCTTAATTATATAAACTAAGAGAAATTTTAAGATTAATCTAATTACGAGTTGCGGAACTGGTTAGACGGGTGGGGTACGGCATCCGATTCACAGTCCGCGCGCACAACCGGTTTAGCTTGGGGGCCAGGTGTCCTCCAAGCGCTCTGATTGGTGATTTACGAGCGCTGTCGTGCTCACCAACTGGCTAGCCCGCCGCGCGCCCATATTGTCCAGCACACGTGAACCGCAGCATCCACAACGCGCACCGCGTCGCACGAGCTTTGTTCCGCTTCTCCGGCCTTGTGCGTTGGTGCACCATCTATCTCAATATGCGGCCCACAGAGAGAGTTCTATTTGCCCGACGTGTCAGAAATCGTGAAACATTTTAAAATAATAATTCGAAGGAAATTTTTTTAAATATTTAGTTCGATTAATGTAATATGTACGAATGAAAACAAATTGTTACAAGCAAAAGAAATATTTTGGACATGCCATCGCAGAATATGCTGCAATGGCATATGTCCAAAATACCTCGTTAGTTCGTAGCTTGCCCCTCTGCAAGAAGCGTTAAAAATAACAACTATTTATATTTGCATGTAAGAATTTTTAATATAAGGCCTGCAATTTACTGTAGCATACTTTCAATTTTTACTTATGAGAGTGGATTTAAAGCAAGTGGCCCGAAGGCAAACTTAATTGAGAAATGCTGACATACTGCGTTATTTTTTCTTTCGTTGGTTTTATGTTTCGTCGACGAGGTAGTTAGATCCGGTTTACACATGTGTGAACTGGGAAAGGAGTCGGTCATGTCCTATATTAATGAACTATCCCAGCATTCCTTGTAATTTTACTAACATATACTTTATATTTTATTACAAGGACCACCATTGTAGTTTTACAAGGAATTTCTTTGGCAGCTGGGTTTCCAAAGATTTTCTTTGTTGAATTACAATTTTTTTACTGTCTATAGAAAACCAGTAATAAATATAACAAGCTGAACGTGTGTTCAAATCCAGCAAAAAGTCAAGTTTTCCCTCGATAAACCTTCGTCTCTACCTATAATACTTCCATGAAGATGTTCCATCACTTTGGTGAGGCATACACATTGTTAAGGGCGCAGCTACCACAATTTTCATCACCATTATATATTTTTTATTTGTACCAGATATTTTTTTCTTATTTTTTTCACAAAATGTGACTAAATTTGGCGCTTATGAAATTTTTATCTCTCACAGTTTTCGCGTAATGGCTTGTTACAGTTATATTTTGCATGTTTCCGTTTTAAGGACTACATTAAAACCAACTGATGTACCAAACTAAAAAAAAAATCGCAATGGATAAACAAATTGCAGGCTACAATGTCACGCTCATAAAAATAAAGAATAAAAGTAATTTGTATAAAAAAATTTTTTTTTTTAAATTTATTTTCAGTTTCAGCATTTTCCACCAACTTGTTTCAATGCCTTTTGTTGACTTCTGTACCTCTGGTTCATGGTTACTGGACGCGTGTCTTTACGCAAAGACGATTTTCATTTGACTGTGCCAATCAGAATTAGGTTACTGCGATACACACGTCCGTAATTTGCTTGTTGAACCGTAAGTCACTGAGAGTTAAATACATCCAATCACTTACCACGAAGCAAATCTGCAAATGTGCACATAAGACATTGAAAGAAGCTTGTGCAAAAATCTTTCCGTGAAAATCTGGTGCCCGTAACCAATATCCTACAACAGAAAAAAAAAAGAAACGTTTTAATATTCAGTAATATATTACGGACTCCACGAAAAGAGAGTTATGTTAAATAAGTACTCGTTTTAACATAAAATCGAGATTTTAAAATTATCTGAAAAAGAAACATTTTTTTACGACGTGTGGTATCATTAACCTGCCTAGATTGGCTTATCTAATTTACTGCTAGAGCAAAGGAAAAGATTGGAAATTTTCTGGCTCCGTTGACAAAGAGTTATCGCCTCATCGAGATTAACTATACACAAAAAGGTTCGAAAAAAAAATAAAAACCGAAATCTCAACTTTTCCTTTCCTCATCGGAGCTGCCTTCTTGTTTCAGGGCGAAGAATTAAACAGGCCGTGCGCATAAAGTATGCGTAAAAGTTGAGAAGGTATTTTTTTCTGTAGCACGCGTTACATAGGAGTGTGGGGTAGCGAGCCCCGCTACGTATCTGAGAGAAGATAAGCGCATTCCCAGAATGAATAGGTTCTTGTTTAGCCGGTGGCGGAAACACGTCACATCCACGTGGTGATGTATGACTCAGAGTTGGGTTGAAACAGCCTCATCAACGCATATAGGTATATATAACTATACGTGTTCCGTAACCCACGAACCGCGCCCACATCGTCATTTCTGTTCTCACGTTCCGGTTCGTTTGCTTTTGCTTCTTGCAGCTGCTGGAAGGTCATATCTTCCCTAATGGGTTTTCTTCCAGGACTGCTCAGCTTACAGCTACAGACATCTTTTCTTTTTTCTTCTGTGTGTAATTACCTGTCAAAAATATAACTTTACTGTTAAAGGCAACTGAAAAATAAAAAAATATTAGTTCAGATAATGAAAAATTAATAACAAACTCACCCCGAAAATATTTCAAGGTGTACTAATATTTAACAGTTTGAATCTTTATAAATACAAACCCACGTTTGTGCAACGCACATTATTCATACGAACGTGTATTCGTATAGGTCTACGTCTTAAGTCTGTATTTAATTGTTGATTTACTGAATAGACGTGTGCATGGGCATCATGGCGTTACTTCAATATTTTTATATTAAGTCCGTTATAACAATTAAAATGTTCTACAAGTAGCCTAAGTAGTACTGAACAAATGCAAACAATATAATTGTGCCGTAGAGAACTTTCTTACATTTGACTAACAAATAGCAATACCTGAAACAAACCATTAATATGTAGGTGATTGTTTTTCCGCGCACTGCAACTGAAATCTTTAGACCTATATCTGTGAATTTCGGTACGAAGAAAGCTTTATAGATCCCATTGAAATCCTATTGTCGATTTGTATTGTCAGCTGCACTTCCCGAAAACAAAGGCTCGAATGTTTTCCTATATATCAGAGAGTTCTGGCCAAATTACACAATATTTTTTATTTGCTCTGATAGACCTTAAGAGGAATTTCACCTTTCTGTAGTGATATGGTAACCAAAATATATCGACTTTCATAATAAACCTCCTTAAATGTCTAGATATGCCGAAAATACTAGCATACAATGTAATGATCTTTATTTACTTAACCAAGTAAATCTTATTCCCAATATTATCACGTATACAATATTCTTTAACATAAAAAATATTAGTAAGTACTGGCATATTCATTGTCCCCGGACGTAAGACATTATTAAGCTAGTAATACGCCTGCAAAAGTAATTTTACTGTACCAAGCGAAAAATAAATAAATCACTACAGTTGCTGAAACAGTTAACAGTGGATAATTATTTTGCTATGGCTACTTGAGTGAATTAACACCTGTGTCCACCCCAGTTTTTTAGATACATATTTCAGAAATTTCTTTTAATGTGTTGTGTGAGGTACTTTGAGCCACGAATTTTTCGCGAAAAGCATATTGCCCCAATTTTTATCAGTGCCTTACGTGCACATCTGCATCATGTTTATTGGCAGCGTGTCTTTGTGAAGTGACGTATCATCATATTGTGTCAGATACAATAAGGTTACAGCACACGTCTGTAATTTGCTGGCAGAATCTCAAGTCACGTGAGAGTTAAACTCCACGGGTTCCTATTTATGCTTTTTTGTGAGTTTAATTTTTGAACTCCTGAAAGGGGGCAGATATCGCACAACCGTTATGTAGAAACTTTGGAAATATTTGTACTATGTAGCCTAATTTCTTCAAAAATGAACCCTAACAGCACAGGATATCCCAGGGAAATCCCATGTTTGTCCCGAACATACCAAATATGTCTCGGATATCCATAGGATCTCCCTAGGAAATTCTAATGATACATCATATTTTTTTATATAATCCATGACTAATATGGACGCATGGATTTTAGGAATGTACACTTAAAATACGCTAAAACTATTTTAAATTTTGAGAAAATTTTTTTGGTAAATCCTTAAAGTATATCCATAGGATATCCCAAACGAATTTCCCTGGGATTTCGTTTGAGTACATCCATGGGATATCACTAGGGACCCCTGATTTTCGTGAAAAGATTTTTGCCCCACTTTGTTTCAACGCTTTGCGTACACACCTGCAACTCTGCTTCGTGGTTATTGGCAGCTTGTTTTTGTCACTTATTATGCTGTGTCAATCAGAACAAGGTTAGTGAGACACCACACGTCTGCGATTAGCTGGTAAAACTCCAAGACGCTGAGAGTTGAAAACATCCAATCAACGACCCCGGAGCAGAGTTGCAGGTGTGTACATTAGCCACTGAAGCAAAGCGGGGCAGAAATCTTTTCGCGAAAATCAGGGTTCCCTAGATATCACTACTGTACACAGTCGATGTCTTGAAAGTACATTTTTAGGAAAACAGATTTTTATTTTCCTTGGATACTGCTGGGGCCCGATTAAATATCGCTATTCAGAGGTGCAGCGCAAAATTTGTACCTGTGTTTCGTCGCTTTGTAATTAAATATGACATACGCGGGGTGATATCCAAAGTGTGATGCCTGGAACGCCTCAGGGTCATCCATGGGACATCCTATGGATAATACAGGCTATACTAGGGATATCCTGCATTTCGTAAAGGACATCCCATGGACATCCATGGGATGGCCTTGCGCTGTTAGGGAAGTTTTCATAATTTTGGTGTATATTGACTTGATAATTTTTTTTAAAGTCAATAACTAGCCAAAATTTTAAAAACATAATGTTTTGAAAAATTAAGCTACATAGTACAAACAAACTCAAATATTGATATGTAACGGTTTCGCGATATTATATATCCTTTCATGATTTGAAAAATAAAACTACTAAAATAGCATAACTAGGGTCCCGTGGTCTTAACTTCCAATTGCTGACCTTGAAGCAGAACAGCAGTTATGCACGTAAGCCTCTGAGAAATAAATTGGGGCAAAATTACTCTCGCGAAATCGTCCAGGTCCCAGTAAACGTAGAAGTGTAACAAAAATAAACGTTTTAACGCAGGATTCTGTTAATTAATGTATTTTGATTGTGATAGCTGAAGAATGTTCGCCAAGATTAAGTTAGACTAATGCCGGACAGCTCTATTCTAACTAATAAATAAGAAGTGTGTATGAAAAACAACCTAACGGCGAGAAGTAAAACTACTGAACATTTTGTAAAATATTTTCTCTTTTGACATACTTCTTCTTCTATTTATATATTTTTGCCTTATTCCTGTTTTTCTTTTAGTCACATATTTTCTGTTGCAGCGAAAATCGGTTCTTCGTCGTGAAAGAAAGTTTTCTGTTTACATTTTTATTTTGGCATTCTAATATCAATAAATGTAGTGTTGATATCTGTAGGCTCGAGGTGGAAATACAAATAGTGATCTCGCAAAATTGCAAAAGCAGTCCGGTATTGGTTTATCGTGTATCGAATTCGGTCACGAAATTTACGCATGTGCGGCTTGTGATACTAGGATAACTTCTCATATACAATCAAGATACATTCCTGTACGCCGTAGCACAGAGTAGAGATTAGACTACGTTTCATCACGAAAATATTTTATGTCAACATACCCTTGAAAACGCTACAGTTTCTTGTAACATGTACGACTGGGTGAAGTACGTCTGACACAACGTAGCTATTTGCAGACCAATAACAGGCATAAAATATGTATTAAAACAGCGAGATTGTTATTGGTTTCGTCAAATAGAGTTAACAGGTCCGCGTAGAAGCGAAAGCCAAGTAACGTTTTGGTAAGTTAAACGTATGCTGAAAACAAATCAAGCAGTCAAGATTTCCCGCAATGAATCGTCATTAGGGTGATGAACTTTTCTCGAAAAGTATTTCGCCCCAGTTAGTTTCAGTGCCTTACATGCGCACCTGCATATCTGCGCCATGGTTACTGGCAGCATGTATTTGTGAAGTCCCGGCTCTCGTTTGACAGTGCGATTCAGAATAATGTTACTGCAGCACTATGTCTGTGACTTACCAGCATCACCGAAAAAAGAGTATGGTTGCAGGTACCGTACTTGTGTTAAAATAGGGACAACAAAACAGTTCGGTTGCTGGTACTACTCTGGATAGTTCCTTCAACAATCTGTTTTGAAGAAGAAACAAAGAACCTTGTTGCTTTTACAAACCAGATTGTAACTTCTACAAAACAGGTTGTTGAAGGAACTGTCCAGAGTTGTACCGACAACCAAACTGTTTTGTTGTCCCTATTTTAATACAAGTATGGTACCTGCAACTATACTATTTTTTTCTTCAGATGTAGAACACCAAGACACTGAGAGTTAAAATGTCCACTCACTAGGGACCACAATTTTTGAAAAAAAGATCGCTGCAGCAGTTTGTTTCAGTGCCTCATGTGCACAGCTGCAGCTCTGCTTCAAGGTCAGAGATTGGCTGTTTTTAACTGTTCCGTGCCTTTAACACTTTACTGCAAATCACGGACGTGTGTTATCGCAGTAACCTTATTCTGATTGGTGCAGTCAAATAAGAAACGTCTTTCCACAAAGGCAAGTTGCCAATAACAATGAAGCATAGCTGCAGATGTGCACACGAGGCACTGAATCAAACTGCTGCAGTAATATTTTCGCGAAAATCACCGGTCCCTACCAATCACTGATTATGAAGCTGAGGTGCAACTGTGCATGTACGGCACTGAAACAAACTGGGGAAAAATTCTTGTCGTGAAATGTTCATGGACCTAATCATCATCTCTTCTTATCAGATGCCTGGGGCACTTACGATTCAGTACTAGAGCTTAAATGGTTCACGACCGGTATCACACTGACAATGTCATTCATGTAACCGCAAGTAAGAAGTCAAGCGGGGTTAAATCTGCCGACACTGAAGTCCATGAGATGGGTGAGTGAGATATTTTGGTCACCGTTTAACATCTTGGTCTTATGAGGAGTCTTCGCCGGTGTGGAATTTCCACCTTTGACGCGTGGGAATAGCGTAGCGATAAGAGCCAGTGTCCCACGCTTGACGAGAAGCATATCGCCCATGTCCGCAGCGCTCTGAAGTGGCGTGCAAGGTTTTCGTTGTTGTATTTTTCCTGCGGGACCTTAAGCGGTGAACCCAACATTTTATTTGAATAGTATGAAGTTAAGACGAACGCATTCCTCTCATTTTGCGCTTTACGAATTCAGGTAATATTTTCGGAGTTAACAGCAGTCTAAAAGGAAACCGTTTTAGCCAATTTGAGAGGCTCGAAAATCATATTTCTAACAAGCGTGCTGAATTTTTCAAAACATAGAAGCATAGTTTAAAATGTGTGTTATTTTTGTAGGTAAACATAATGTGAATAAGTTAAGCGGTGTCGCGTAAAAAAGATTACGTGTGACACGCTGCAACGCCGTCCATGCGCCAGTCGAGGACTACTCTTCAGAGCTGGTCAGAGGTGACATGACGTTAATATGAAGCAGTGCCGAAATGAAGGGGCGGGAGAAACGTGAGATCCCCAAAAAAACCCGCCGACGAACGGCATCGTCCAGCACGGTTATGCCATGACATGGGACGTAACGATTAGGCCAATTTACTGTACCAGAGTTATTGTAGGAGCCTTATTATAGTTATTTCCCATCGAATAGAGAAGCTGTTTTTTAAACAACAGAGTGAAAAGTCGGTATATAGTTTAGTGATTATAATCAGGGAGACTTAATTAAATAAGTTTCTACGCGTTAATCATATTCTGAAATTATGTTTATTTTCACATTTAAGTGATTTAGGAACACGTTTAATATTTACGCAATTATTCTTGTCTAGGTTGCATAAGCTAATTTCTATAGAGATTAAAAAGTTTTTGAAACGTAATTTTTTTAGTATATTTGCAACATTGTGACAAAAGTTACTTCCATATTTATTTTTACTTCATCAAAATTGTTTATTGAAAACATAGGAATATCATGAATCTAAGGCACTTGCTTAGTCTGCAATTCAAATTTGACCAAGTTTATAGTACAACAAAATATGGTAAACAGTTAGCAATATACTACTTGTGTTTCCAACAAATATACTTCATGACATTTAAGTAACTCCCAAATCGTTTTGATTGCAAATCACATTGTATGCACATATTTTTGATGTAATTAGGATTGTGTTATTTAACAAATTGACAAAGAAACCCTTATTCGTTATACAAAATTGTCAATATTTATAAGTCCAGAAGCACTGCTTTTCAATACAAGACACAAAGGCAACAATAACAAAAAGTAAAACGAAAATATATGCGATAATTTAATTTCACAACTTCGCTTTAACACTTATAACTAATAGGTTTAATTTGGCCTGCATTAAACTGTTTATGTGAATCAAAAACATCGTAATAGCTGCATTACTTTTGAAACAATGTCGAATTTATAATGTTTCCATAATCGTAACTACTAGAAACAGAACCGGTTTTTATAGAAAGCATGATTTTACCTTCACGGTAATGGGAGGAGAGTATAAATCATTCCGTAATTTAAATGGTCGCGAAAAGTAAAATTAACGTGCTTTCAGATTTCCCGACGAACCGTTTCAGAAACGAATCACATTATGCCAGGTAAACCTAGCGAACGCAGCGACAAACTTGGTAACATTTTGTTACGCGCACAGTCACGAAACCAGGGTAAAAAATATATAATGTGCCGCGCGTACAAACACTCCTCAAATCTACAGAAGAAATACTGCACGTCAGAATTCTGAATAGGTAATACGGTTACACAATAACAACCGTATCCTTTCGTGTAAATCTTCCTGGCGTTTTTCCATTCCATTAAAAAAAATCCATGCAGGTCGACGTCTTTTCATTTGGACGGCTAGCCATCTGCACAGGTAAAAATCCGGCGTTAATGTTCTTTTTATTCGTTCCATTAATTTGCATATTCGGGTTCAGGCAGGATTCTCTTGTGATGTGGCCGTGTAAAGAAAGGTTTTCGACTCAGGTGGGGTTAGGCGAGTTTGGAAAGAGTTGGAAGGGGGGAGTAACGAAGCCTAGGCCTCACCGGATTATGGAAATCACTTATGAAAGCGTGAAACGTCTCGTCAAGGCTTGCGTGTTTGTTCAGGTAAATATAACTTTCCCTCGGGGGAGCTGGGTAATTCAGAAATCACAATGGCGCGACAGAAGCGACGCGAAGGGCGCGATGCAACACTAAAAGTTCTCGTTACTGCGAACGCTAGTTTGGCTACAGTGCGACAAATACTGATAAAAAATTTTACGTGAACAGGCAAATGCCTCTACACTCTAACCTGCAGTACGACAGCTACGGGTGTTTTAAGGGGGTGTCTTAGACAATTTTATAGTATTTTCAGTTTTCGAGCCATAACATTTACTCAATAAACTACTTGACATAAATATTAACGGAATGTTTCATTAATTTGTCATGCTAATTGATTGCGGGAGTAAACTTTCAAGAATTCCCTTGCAATAATTCTGCATGAGAAATTAATGAAAGATTCCATTATTATTTACGTCAAGCAGTTTATCAAGAATATATCCTATGCTTCGTCGAAGAGACAATTTTGATAATACAATTTGAATAAATGGTAAGTCTCAAAAACTGGAAAAACAATGAAATTGTCTAACACTCTCCCTTAAAGTATTTCAGTTTTTTTTTCTCGGTTATTTATAATGTAGCCTGCCTATTTTAAATACCCACTGCCACTCCGAAATATGGAAATAAAGGCACAGTTACACGTTTGCTTGAATAGGTTATTATTTGCTTATGACTACCAACGAACATCTCTCTTTAAGTAAACTAACGCAATTTACTACTAATTCACCAGGTTTACGAACGTTTCGGCGCAACACTAAATTCCAAAATTCGAATAAAATCTATGTAATAGCCTACCTGTTAGGAATTCGCGTCGCGTCCACCATTTTTGTAGAGCTCATGAAACAGATACCTCAGTGCTGATTGGTAGACATCTTTTGCTTTTCTTGCCGTGGCAGCCGTTTGCTTCTGTCGCGCCATTGTGATTCCGTCATTAAGCAAAATTGTTGCAAAATTATTTTTACCAAAAATCACTGGCTTTGATCATAATTCATAAAGGCGCGTCAAGATAAACATTGGCATGTTACGCTTCCATACAAATAGCGAAAACCAGTTGAGTAACATGAACGAAATAATTCACAGTGAAATACCTTGCAATGGGCTACGTAGCCTTTGTTTAAAATAAAATAACTCAGATGTGACAACATTGATTTCGCAACTTGTTTCTGTTTTTTGCAATTTTTTTAATCTCCATTATATTAGGTGACGGGTTTATACGTGTTACGTTACATAACATGCAAATGTTAACATATGATAAATCTATGCGAGCTAAAATTGTTTCGTAAGCAGAAACTGTGTTCACAAGTACAGTCTACAAAACTAACGCTATTTCATGAAAATATAAAATTATGATTTTATACCACTTGAACACCCTTAAGTCACCAGGTTAGTATGGGTGAGGCCATGGCCGTCTTTAGTAGAAGGCCGGAGTCTTGAATGTGGCAACGCTGCATCGGGGGTCCTGCTGCCGGTCGCTCATTGGTTGCCCTAGTCACTGTAACGTGTCTAGATGCAGCTTTAGTGACATGTACACGTCTACACAGACTAGGGCTACCAATGAGCGACCGGCTGCAGGCCTCCGATGCAGCGTTACCACATTCAAGACACCGGCGTTCTACTAAAGACGGCCATGGTAAGGCAAAATTCAGCTTGATGCTTAATAAAACTCGCTTCGAGTTTTCAATCGTCCAGTAAGACATTGAGACTGTAGTGCTTGCGGACTTTTGTACATTAACTTGGTGATCGAACAATTCTGGTCACGTGACTGCCAAGATGCACCTAACCATAGCTATCTTAATTAGACGGTCACGGCCTTAGATCTGGCAACCCTGCCAGGAAGGGTAGTTTTAACACTTATTTTATCTCGCAAACGGCAGTGGCTTCCCCTGATTCGCATGTATGTAGGGAACAATAACGAATCAGGTGCAGCCATTGACTTTGGAGAGCTAAAAGAAGTGTTAAACTGACCCTTGCGTGCAGGGTTGCCAGATCTAAGGCCGCGGCCTTCTACTGAAGATGGCTATAACCGAACCCGCACAGGTTACATTAAGGACGTTCAAGTAAGGTAAAATCGTAACTTTATGTTTGTATGAAATAATGTAAGTTTTGAAGATGTTGATTAGAAGTATATTTTCCGCTCAAAAAATGGCGCAGACAGTTTTCTCACAATGACACTTCATAGTCAAAATACGCACGTTATTTGTTCTTATAAACCGAAAAATTCAACTAACAGAATAAAAGCAAAAAAAAAAAAAAATCTTACTGAAACCACCAGAGCCAGTGATTTTTGGCGAAAAGAATTTTGTATCAATTGGTGCAATGCCTTATGCGCACACCTGCAGCTGTGCATCGTGGTCAATGATTGGATGCTTTTAACTCTAAGCGCGTGTGGTGTTGCTGTAACCGTGCTATGATTGGCACAGCAAAATCAGTGAACAGTATCTGCCAATAACCATGAATCAAAGCTGCAGATGTGCACATAAGGAATTGAAACAAATTTTTGCAAAAAATTTTTCGCTAAAAATCACTGGCTCTAGTCATAAAACCCCATTACAAAATATTATGTTTGAATTTGAAGGGGGGGGGGGGGAAATTGCTAACAGTAGCAAAAAATGTAAAGTTTCAGCAAAAATACTTTCAAATTTATTTACATATATTTCAGGCAGTAGCACGGAACATGTAGTTTCAATCCAAATGCTTACATTTCATTAGGTTAATTGGTTTTTCGGCGTGTAAGAATTTTAAAAAATGCGGAATTAGACCTTGAAATGTTACTGTGGGAAACTGGCTGTGAAAGATATTTTTCTGCAGAGAGGAAAATCTACTCGAATGAAACGTCTAGAAAACTAACACTAGTTCGTACTAGTATAAAATCACGATATTTCCTCGCTTGAACAGCCTTAATGTAACAGCCTTAGGCCGGTGGGCGGGCAACTCATTTGCAAGTGCTGCTCCGGCTGGTCAACAAAGCTTCTTGGCCCGAGAGAGAAACAGGTTTCCCAGGTCTTGTTATTTTTTCGGGTTATGCATTCACTTCGTCATAAGTGCTGCGCAGGACGGATGAACGTTAGTTTGGAGGGGAGGAGGGGGGAGAGGTTGTGTGTTTGAATTTGGAGAGCGCTTAACTTACTTCGTATCCGAAGGAAAGGAAAAAGCTTGAGTTGTTTTTGTATTTGCCTTCGTTCCGAACAAATGAGTGCGTAAGATGTGAAACACGTAAGAACTGCTATGACCAATGGTTTAAATAAATATATCCCACCGTACCTCATGAATATTCATGCGTTTTAACATCAAAATTTGTGTTAAAAATTTTAGGTTTTTATGATGCTCCCTTTACACATTCAAACGCTTTGCTGAAATAACTAATGTGTGGTTTAGTGTTGACATTTATTACGTTTGTGCAACGTTTGCGTAACTTCTGGGAGTTATCTACTGCTAGGGACCCCGGATTTTCGCGAAAAGAATTTTGCAACAACTTGTTTCAGTACCTTACGTACACATCTGCATCACTGATTCATGTTTAGTAATTGTACCAGGGGCGTCAATTAGGGAAGGCAGGGAGGGTATTTAGAATTTTAATTGTATAAAACGTTTTTGGGTGTGTTGTTATTTAAGTAATGCTAATTTAACCACATGAAACTGAAGTTTTATTATTAAAGTTTATAATTTAATCATACTTAATTAATAAAAAAGATGCAAAGGTCACTGTTACCGAAAAAAAATCTATACCTCCCCCCTGCCCAAGAAAAACCTGAAGTTACACCTCTGGATTGGAATTGTATGTTTTAACTCTCACACGTCTTAGGGTTCTGCCCGCTAATCACGAACGTGTGGTTTCGCAGTAACCCTAATCTAATTGGTGCAGTCCAATGGTTAACGTATTTCCACAAAGAGACGCTGCCTATAACAATGAAGCAACGATGCAGCTGTGCACATGAGGTTCTGAAACAAACTGTTGCAGAAATATTTTCACCAAACATTGGGGTCGCTAGTTATTATCAACGCGTCTTCGTGTAGAGGTGTCAGTTATTTGACTGTGCCAATCAGAACAAGGTTCCTGCGACACCACGCCCTTGTTAATAGCGGGTATAATCAATATATGCTTAGAGTTAAAAACAGCCAATCACTGACCACGAAGCAGAGCTGCGGGTGTGCACGTAAGGAATTGTAACGAAGTGACGCTGAAATCCTGCCGCCAAAATCAGTGGCCAATATTTATTGCTAGCGACCTGAAAAATTCGCGTAATCTCTTAGGCACTAGCTAGATTTTTAAAATATCTCTATGTTTGTGTCTCTTTTACCATTGATCCTTGACTTATTTGAAGCCCCCTGGCGAGAGCTGAGCTTACAATAAAGAATCAATTAAATGCAAACCCATTCATGTGATATCACTGTGTCAGCGAGCAGCCAATGAACAGCTGATGTTTGCTTGAATACACATATATTCTTGGATACTAGCCTACATATCAGTGAACCCGCGAATTTTTCCTGTCTCTATTTATTGCTTTTAAAAGCTTTATTATGTTGCGTTTACGCACAGAACATGTTACTTTGATGCAACACTTTCAGTAACGCAACGGCTACACATACGTTACTAGAAAAAAAATATACCGTCCCCTTTTTTCACAACGAAGGTGAAGATACCACTTCACGTATTGTGTTCTCAGATTTCCGGTCTTGCGTACAGAAAAAAGTGTTGTTACCATATCCGTTTGCTTTTTATTATTAAGTAAATTTTATTACTATTTTTGTCTTAATAATTTTAACTTTCGAATTCTAATGGCGCATGAGTAGAGACGGGTAGTTTACACGACAATATTTTTGCATGCACCACTTGGTTTCAATGTCTTGTGTGCATAACTGCATCTCTGCTTCATAGTTATTGTATATGCTTCCGCCGTTCATTTGACTAAGCTAATAAGAACAAGGCTATTGCAACACAATACGTATGTGATTCGTAGAGCCAGTGATTTTTGATGAATAGAATTTTCGAACAATTTGTTTCAGTGCCTTATGTCCACATATGCAGCTCTACTTCTTGGTTATTGGCAAAAGGCATAGTGCCGTGACCTGTCACTCATTTGACTGCGCCAATCATATCAAGGTTACAGCAATATCACACGTCTGTGATGTGTGGGCAGAACGCTGAGACTCTAAGAGTTAAATGCATCCTATCAATGACCACGATCCACAGCTGCAGATGTGCACACAAGGCACAGAAATAAATTGTTACAAAATTCTTTTCACCAAAAATTACTGCCTCTAGTGATTTGCACGTAGAACCCCGAGACGCACACAGAGATAAGGACGTTCCAGAGGGAAATAGTCATAATTTTGTATATGTATGAAACAGTTTTAGTTTTGTAGACGTTATTACTTCATCCTCTTACAAAAAAATTTAGCTCAGCCAGTTTTCCCATACTGACATAAGTCAAAATGTGCATGTTTTTAGTTTACACACCTCTCGAAAACCAATGAACATAATGAAAGGAAATAATTCACAGCGAAAATAAATGTCACCGTCTAGGGTTCCACGTAGGCCTATATGTAAATACAATACAAACATAATTTTTGTATTTAAAAAAGTTCTAAATGTAGCAAAAACATTTCTACATTTCAGATTTTTTTAATAGTACAAAACATTCCCTGCATGGGTTTTTATTTACGTAAAGCACTAACCAGTGACATGTTATATCACTGTGAATTATTTTGTTTCATTATGATGGTTAAAATTTTTTAAGATATGAATATATATTATAAATAAATGGCACTATATTGTGTCATTTCCCTGAAATCACAATTTATTTTGTAATTGTATTGATATTCCAGCATCAAAACGTTGACGGGGTTTGTCTTCCCTTCAAAATACTTGTACTGTAGTAGGTACGTATATTATTATTTTGAGAAATTAAAATAAACAATTCATACTGAAATTGTACAAACTTATTGACTAGGGACGTTCCTTAAGTTAGTTTCTTCATTATAGCGGTTCCTAAGACGCGAATACAATAACTGAATTAATTTTCTGTTTCACAAGAAGTTACGTGGAGTTTATGGTTAGTTATTCTCTTACAAATAAATCTGACAGTTGCCGAATTTTAAATAAGTATTAAATTCCCGAAGTTCTGAGTACTCAATGGGTTTTTTACATAATAGTTTTATTATTCTACATTACGGCAAAGACAAACGAGATTAATTAGTCAGTTATGTATTTTTATAGAATAATGATATTTACGAGGGAAACCTCTTTTATACATCAACAAAATGATGGACGTAAAAATGTCTCTGGTGTAACATTGATAGAAGAAAATATGTATAATCAGTGTAATTACCTGGTTTTTTATAGCTCCGGCTTAAAAACTTAATAACCGGTAAATTGTCTCTACTAGGCTGTTACCCTCTAGGTTGGACATACAGAGAACCGTTTATTAGTAAAATTAGTTACCTTAAACTGGCAATTGCTTTATTCATTGCTATTTAACAACGTTATTACAAGAGCTCGAAGTTTAGTATCTTTATAGAGTTTGAGTTTGTAGAATAAAATAAATGACAGAATACATTTCAAAATTATATTATTTACAAGAATTCTTCCTAACAAAGTCCATAAAAATATCACGTATAGCCGTAGGCCGAAATACGAAACTTAACGTACGATAGGTGATTAAATTTTATAAACTATAACCGCGATTTTGTTGCGAAAATATTATTTTCACCTTTGGGATCCAAAGCTTTAGGTGCAAAACTGCAAATCTGATAAATGTTCAATGACTGGATTTTATAAATCAAATTTGTCTTGGAGATCTACTGGCAAATCACAGACATATGATGCCACAATAACCTTACTATGATTGGTGCAGTGAAATGAGAGATGTGTCTGGATAAAGACATGCTGCCAATAACCATCAAATAGAGTTGCCAGTTTGCAAATAAGTAGTGGAACGAACTTTATGTGCAAATAATTTTTCCCCAGTTTATTTCAGTGACTTACGTGCACATCTGCAGTTCTGCTTCATGGTCATTGGCATCGTGTCTTCGTGAAGCGTCGTCTCTCATTTTACTGCGCCAATCAGCGTACGGTTACTACAACACAGCATGTCTGCGATTTGCGAGTATATTGGTCTAGTCAATCAGGGACTCATAAGTAGGGACCCCAATATTTGGGGAAAATATGTCTGCAGCAGTTTGTTTCAATGCCTCATATGCACATCTGCAGCTCTGCTTCTTGGTCAGTGAGTGGCTGTTTTTAACTGTTTCGTGTCTTAACGCTTTACTGCAAATCACGAACGTGTGGTATCGCTGTAACCTTATTCTGATTGGTGCAGTCAAATGAGAAACGTCTTACCACAAAGACACGCTGCCAATAACAATGAAGCACAGCTGCAGCTGTGCACACGAGGCGCTGAAACAAAGCTACTCATCAGTAACGAACCAAAAGCGTTGGATATGATTACACTGTATTGAAACCTAGCGATCAATCAACTATTACTGTGATAAATCACCATCCTCAAGGACAGGAAATTTTCGCAATTATATTTTTGCCCTATCTTACTGCAGTGCCTTACGTGCACATCTGCAGCTTTACTTCGTTGGCAATTGCAGCGTGTTTTCGTGCAGAGGCGTCACGTATTTGACAGTGCCAATCAGAACACGGCAAGTGCGACACTACATGTCCGGGTTTAGAACACAAAGACCGCGACAGTTAAAAACATCCAATAACTAGGGACCCCTGATTTTTGCGAGAAGAATTTTGCCCCAGTTTGTTTCAGTGTCTTATGTACACATCTGCCGTTCATCTTCACGGTTAGCGATTGGATGTTTCGACTGTCACAAGTCTTGTTCTACCCGCAAATCACTGACGGGTTATTCTGCAGTGATTGGCTCAGTCAAATGTAATACGACTGATTACAAAGATACGCTGCCAATAACCTTGAAGCCGAACTGCAGATATGCACACAAGGCACTGAAACAAACTGGGGCAAAATTATTTTCTCGAAAATCAAGGATCCCTACCAATAACTAAGGACCTGAAAAAATTAGCGTTTCCTTTTAGGTCCAAGCTAGATCTCAAACATCTCTAGGTTTGTGTCACTTTCGCCATTGTTCTGTCAACTTACGTGACACTTCCTGGAGACTGCTGAGCCAATTATGAATAATTAACTACATGCAAACCCAATCATGTGATATCACTGTGTCAGTGAGCAGCCAATGAACAGCGGCTGTCTGCTTAAATAAACAGATATTCTTGGAGGCTTACGTACAGGTCAGTGAAAAAGCAAATTGTCTCATCTCTACCAATCACTGACCATTAGGTTGAGCTGCAGATTTGAACACTAAGCTTTGAAACAAGCTGATACAAAACTCTTTTAGATAATTTCACATGTCAACAATGGTTAAAGAAGTTGGTATATCGCGAAAATATTTTGTGCCAACATACTGAGCCGTTTGTTGGCACATGCTCATTTGTTTGTTTATTTTGTTTTGTCTAGTTCGTCTATTCGTTGTGGTAACTAGATATATATTTTTATTTTGGCAAAGTTACTCCACCCCAGCACTGTTTACTTCTTTAATCTTCTTTAAAATTGTAATAACAGTAATCTGCTTATGATTTTATAAAGAAAATTTCAGGCAATTATTTATGTGCAGTTGATGCAGTATGGTATAATTATGGAACAGTTCTTGTGTAATACTTCTGACCAACTCTAATCATGATCTGATCATAATTGTTTTCAAATGAATCAAACTAATTTTTATTGGTAAAATTTGAATTAAAATATAATGTTTTGTTTATTAAAACACGTGTGTGTTTTAAAATATTATGTTAGGTAGTATTGTTCGATACTGTCGAAATACTATTTTGGTAACATCAAGTAGCTACGACTCTATGCCGGCCTATAACCTCTAGGCATTCCTTTGTCTCGACCTTGTTGTCTCTTACACATCATGGCGTGAACATCAGCCAAAGGCTTAGTGCTCTTTATCGTTTTGTAATGTCGTAATCCGACAAGTTTTCCGCCTAAGGTGAGTTTATTCTTTCAATTTATTACCCTCTGCGCCCTAGTGTTACATTATTTTTATGATGTTCATATTTTAAATTTTATTTTTGTTTGCTTGTTTAATGTAGCGGTCCCCGCCATGCGGTTTCAACTCTTTGCTATGTAGAAGGAAAGGAAGCCTATCAAGTATTTGAGGGATTTGGCTTGTCTACATCTTCCGATGTAGAAGTAACATTATTTCTACTAGTCCTTTTGCTGTACCTTCATCGGTAGCCATGGGCGAGATGGAGAAGTAACATCTTTCGGCGGTGGCAAGAGTGTCCCCATGAAGGTCAGTGAGGAAAGTCCAGTATATATATATATATATATATATATATATATATATATATATATATATATATATATATATATATTTGTTTTCCTTCTCTCGTCCTAACTACTTGATATGCACACACAGCACTAATTATTAAAATTTGAGACTAAATTATTACAATTTTATTTACTAGACCTAACTCATTTCATAAAGTTTAATATACAAAGGCTCTCATGCTCCTAAATTAAAATAAATTAAGTTTTGTATGGTCTCTTAAATTGATAACCTTTAATGTGAAGTGTTGGGGGAAGGAGGCTCGGCCCTTTCTCTGACCTTGAATAAGGAGCACCGATCAACAACTTGTGTCCACGTTAGTGCTGTTTTCCCCTTTCTTTGCTTAGCTGGCCTAGGAGCTGTCTTGATTAGTTTACCCTTCCTAAACCTCCTAGGTTGGTTGGTAAAGTTTGCAGGAATTCTACCAAGCAGTTTAATACACACAGTAAAATTTTTTTGTACCTTTACAAAAAGGTTTTTTGGAAACCTGTTTCGAAAACTTTTTTTTGTAACACTACAAAAATATTTATAATATTTACAAAAAACGTACTTTTACAAATTTCTTTGTATATTTACAAACATTTATGTATATCTACAAACTAATTTTGTATATTTATTGCTAATATTTGGTTCACTTTAAAACAATTGTTTTTAGAGTTACAAAATTTTTTTGTAACATTTGTCTGGTGTTCAATGTTTATTTTGTTTCAAATCGAAAAATTTACTCATTTCCATTTATTTTACTAGTTCCTAAAGGTATTCATATTTATAACCACTTTAAAAGGTTTCGGACATCTCACATTTATTTCCTGACTGATAATGTTCTGATATTAGCTTACAAGATTTTCCTTGTAAATGTACAATTCTTTTTACTGTGTACCCTCGAAAAACTCTGCAGATTCTGGCAACATACATGATTCAATGATATATATTTGACACAATTAACCGGCATGAAATATTTCAATAGCGGAATTCATATTGGCTCAGTCAAACAGGGTGGCAGTTCTAAGTACAACCTAAAGCCAGTAATCCTCCAGTATAAGCTGAACGGGTGTTGAAATACAACAGTCAAGATTTCCCGCGTTAAACCATCATTAGATATAGATGGGAAAATTTCGCGAATTCAATGACCTGCATCAAATATCCCACGCATACTCAAGCCCTGTCTATTCGTTCATTGCCTGATGTTCCACTGAGTAGCAGCTAGTGGACAAATGGTCGGGACTTGAGTATGCATAGGATATTTGAATCTAACATGCAGGTCATTGAATTCGCGGAATTTCACCATCTATACTTATGATCTCTAACAAAGGTACAAAGACCCGGAGTCACTAACATGACGGAGAGTGTTCGGAGGAGTATTGACCAGTGTGAAGATATTTTGATCGTCGCTGGTGAGGGGCAACATGATGTGAGTATGGAGCAGCGCCGGATGGGAGGTCTTCCAGAAAATCCGTCGTCAAGCGGCACGTCCGGCGCTATCCCCACATGCGAAGATCGACGGACCGACCCCGCCGGGAATAGAACTCTGACCGCCTAGGTGGTAGGTGAGTGCTATAACTATAGCCATGAACTTTTCGCTAAAAGAATTTGGCTCCAGTATGTTTCAATGTCTTAAGCGCTCATCTCTAGGGACTAGAAAAATTCGCGGGTTCACTGACATGTTGGCTAGCTTCCAAAACGATATGTGTATTCAAGCATATATCATATATTATGTTCATTGGCTGCTCGCTGACACGGCGATACGACAAGATTGGGTTTGCATTTACTGGATTATTTTTTAGTGGTTCATTAGAGCCAGTGATTTTTGGTGAAAAGAATTTTACAACAATTTGTTTCAGTGCCTTATGTACACATCTTCAGCTTTGCTTTATGGTTATTGGCAGAATGCATTAATGCAGTGACCGCTCACTCATTTGACTGGGCCAATCATAACAAGCTTACAGCAATACCACACGTCTGTGATTTGTGGGTAGAACGCCGAGACACTGAGAGTTAAAAGCTTACAATCACTGACCACGATTCACAGTTGCAGATGTGCACATAAGGCTTTGAAACTAATTGTTGCAAAATTCTTTTCACCAAAAATTACTGGCCCTATGGTTCATCCCTCTCCAGGAAGTGTCAAATAAGTCAAGGACCTATGATGAAAGAGACACAACCTTAGAGATAATTGAAATCTCGCTTGTGCCTAAAAGAAGCGTGAATTTTACAGGTCCCCTCTCATCTGTTGTTCTGCTTCATGGTCAGCGATTGGACGTTTTAGCTCTCGCGTGTCTTGGAATTCTACTAGCAAATCACACACGTGTGGTGTTGCAGTTGTTATTAACACAGACAAATGAGGGACGTCGATTCACGAAGACATGCTGCCAATAACAATGGAGCACAGCTACCGAAGTGCGCGTAAGGCTCTGCAACAAACTGGAGCAAAATTCTTTTCACGAAAAGTTCGTGGCCCTACACTGTAAAAATACTTCGTAAATGTTTCGGAAGTAATTAACCTAAACCCAGTATGGGACAGTTACCATAATTCCGTCCTGTAAATATGGAGAATTTTACAGTTGTTACAATACAAGTCTGGTAACTTCAGTACACATTTGACTGTTTTATAAAAAAAATTAAGGAAAGCTACCATGGATTTCTGGGAAACAATTCTACCATACATACTTTCTTAGCGCTCCTATACGCACGTGTGTAAAATTTACAAACTATTTTTAGAGTGCAGCAATTGCCACTGCACCAACCGCGGCTCAAGTAGAGGTCAGTGAATTCTAGCATGTCGTCAGAGATAAATATCAAGATTCACTTCTCAACGTGTACCGGCCAACCTATCGATTTTAGAGGTATGGTTAACTGATGATAAACTTTCTAGAGACGTTAGAAGTAATCTTACGTTATTTTGTTAGGTTAGATTAGGTTAGTTTATATTACACAAGGTTCGGTTACCTAACCTAATCTAACTTAACTTAACCAAAACTAACCTAACACAATTTATGTTACAAATGACTACTGGTAGTATCTGTAAAAATTTTTTCATTAATGAACTGTACCTCTAAAATTAATATTTTGGCCGGCACACGATAAGTAGATATGATGTTTTATAGCGGGAAAACTTGACATTTTGCTGGATTTCAACGCACGTTCAGCTTACAAAAAGATTACTGGCTTTCGCTTCCACTTAGAGCTGTTGCCCTATTTGACTGAGCCAATAATAATCCCGAAGTTGTAATATTTGATGCCAGTTATTGGTCGGCAGGTAGATACGTTGTGGCGAACGTACGTCACCCAGTAAAATACACTGTAAGAAACTACAGCGTTTTCTAGGGTATGTTGGCACAAAACATTTTCGCGATATACCATAATTTCTAACGATAAGTAGTGATTCTAGATATTTACCACGCCAAATATTAACGCGAATGTTGCATGTTACTACTTATTTGTAATTTCGCTTAATTTGAAGACACAAGCTTCTTTGAAGTGTTTGATTGTGAGGGAATGGACGCCAATAGTGATGGCGGCTCAGGTATTTGATATAGAGAAAAGCTGCGAAGCCGACAGGCGCCAGGTCTTGATGGAGTAACTACTTACTCTCAGATCTCGGGCATAGACGAAGCGCCGAGCTGCGACAACAATGCGGGGCCCGGCTAAACAAAAGAAACCCAAGTGATTGACAGCGGTAATAGCAGGATGATGAAGGAGAATCTTGCCCAAATTCGGTTCCTTCCCCGTTTGTTCTTTCCCCCGTCTCATGGCGGGAGTGCTCGACAACAAAAGACGGCGCGAATGAATAACCCGAACTTGTTTTCTAAAGGCCGCCGTATGAACGCGTGAAAAAAAAAAGGTAGGCGCCTGTTGACCACGTCTTGGTTGAATGATGTATCTGGAGCGGACTAATGACGATAAACTACTTCAGACACAAAAATATTGCCTTCGTCAGTATTCATATTTTAACGTGACATTTCCACAAAGGAATTCTTGGATCTGAGATTTTACATTTCCTAGGTGCAGTTTAACATTGTCTGGCCACATCTTGACTTGTGTCTCGTACGGTAGGCTACTGAACGACACAGATATTCGAGTGAATTCAAGAAAAACGAGAAAATATTCCGTGTCAACATAGTCGCCAATAAACTATCACTGTAAAAAAATTGAGGTACTTTACACGTAATTGAAGCTAATTACCTCTATATGTAAGGGAAACTTACTCCACACGTGTAAAGTAAAGTAACCTGGTAACGTAATTTTTCGTTTAATGTTGATGCAGGATCTCTGTCACAATTTCACATAAAGTGCGAGCAAAATTTCTGAGTCGTTTATGTGTAGAGTACACTATACCGCGTGGAAATTTCCACACGTGTTCAGAAATCAGGTTTCCCACACAAGGATGAATAATGTTCTCATACTCTTGATGAGTAAAATCAGCAACTTATTTTTACAGTGGGATGACGCAATTAATGAAAAGCGTGAACCGTTTCGGGATAAATGTGTACAGTTCTCACTGTACACGTTGAAGAGAGAATCAGTGCTTCAAATAAATAGTAGCTATTGTCGATACAAAACCTTAAGCATTACATACACAGCACGTTGGAGCAAACAACCAAATTTTACCGCGATTTTCCAGTGTCTCCTCATTGTATGTAAAGTTCAGTGCACAATAAAAATCATAATCACACACAAATATTTTGTAATTCTTATGTAGGCCTACTATTCAGTTTATGAAGTTGGTTTTTCTACATTCTAGCTTTGTATCATCTTCGTGCTATAAATTCAAGTCATGTGGAAATACATTTCATTCGCCTTATTTCAGCCAAACTGTGACTAAACTTAAGAATCCCAATTCAAAATCGTCTTAACAATATCTGCTTTTAAAAATGCATTAATTTACAAATGTATAAAGTTATTAAAAACACGTCTCATTATTTTTTACAGAACAATCGGCATGTTGAAAGTAGCAAATCGAAGTTTTGTTAAACGTTTAAATTTAATATAAATAAATACAGACCCGGAAATTTTGCAAATTAATTTGAGAAGACGTTAGGTTTCAAACAACTGTACTCATTAAGTACATTCCCAATTAAATCGCTGATCACTGTTAATAAATGTCTTCCTTGAGAACTGTGAACCAATAGCAGACCTGCATGAAAACACTCAGGACTGCCGCGCTACCTTGTCACATGTACAACTGTCCACTCACTGGAGCAGCAGACAATGTACAAGTAACTGAGGACATAGTGTACACAGGACTGTGCAGTCCAGCTGACTGGTCGTTGAACGCGCGACATTTCCGGGACTCTAATAATAAACTAAATTGATAGTTTATGTAAGACGGAATTATATTTCCTTGGGTAATTTTAAAGTGATTTTACAAATTTTATTTTTGAAATTCAGATTTAGTTACAAATATTATTGCTACAATTCCTTAAACAAATTAAAATTACAAAACGCTAAAAAATATTTTCAGTTTATTTTAGCAACGTTTATAAAGTTCGAAGGCATTTGGTTTATTAGAGCTAGCGTAAGTGTTATTTGCAAAGGAGCAATACCTAGACGCAGTTTTTTTGTATAATTTTCGTGTATAAACATACATTTATTTTAAATGTAACCCCAAATAAATGACTTGGTTTTGTTAATGTATATTTTGGCACGTGTCAAATTTGAGCGCACCAATCTCTAAAGTCAACTGCTGAGTAGCCAAATAAATCATTAATACATTTTCTCCCGTAGGCAGCAACAAATGATAAAATATATACGTTTGGTATAGGTACATTTAATTAGTAGGGCCTTCGCGAAAAGAATTTTGCCCCAGTTAGTTTCAGAGCCTTACGTGCACATCTACAGCTCAGCTTCATGGTTGTTGGCAGCTTGTCTGTATAATCAAACACTCTCATATGATTTTGCCAATCACTCTAAGGTTTCTGCGACACCGCACGTATGTTATTTGCTGGGAGAACCCCAATACACGTGAGAGTTAAAATATCAAATCACTGACTATGAATCAGAATTGTAGATGTGTACGTAAGACACTAAAACAAACGGAGGCAAACTTTTTTCGCGGAAAGTTCATTGTCGTAATAATAAGAGAAACGGAAAAATTCGCGTGTTATGTCGAGGATACGTTAGACGCGAACAACTCGTAATATTGTCAAAGTCGCAGGCAGCTCAATTCTTTATTGACACTTCCTGGGGCCTGATTAAATATCGTCTCATGGCAGCGCCACAGAATATTTAGGAATACAGAAGTGAAATAGCCGATAGGACAGCGAATTCAGTCATACGCGCCAGCAAAATGGCGGATATGCCTACGGCCAACTAGCATAAGGCGGCTGCCCTGCTAGCTGGTAGCCAGGCCAATAGGAAACCTGCAGTAACATACAGGAACCAAACAGACACGAGGCTTGTATTACCAACCTCGGGCAGCCGATAAGCGGTGAAGTTCGCCAGTATCAAAAGCGCCGCCACGTCATTTCGCGTCTGTATTACTATCTAGTCTGTGGCAGCGCTACGCGAAACGTACTCTGCACTGCGCCTCACTGGGATTAAATACGCCCCTTATCAGGTGCAACTAGTCACGTGGATTGTGAAAAACGGAGAGAAATCTGCGCTAAGCTAGACCCTCGCTGCAAATAATGTTGCGCCGTTTGCGCCTGCGCCTTTCACAAACGGCTCGCTTTTTTGACAGCTATGCTTCGTCAGAGTTAAATACCGTAAAAATAGAATTCGGACAAGGTTTTATTCGTTTTCGTTGGGAAACGGTTATTAAAATTGGTTTCACAAGTGTTGAAAATGAATCGTTGGCCAACGCAAAAATGTCTGTTTCACTAACTGCGGAAGCGGTGACGTGACGATGGTGATGTAAACTTAAAATTAACAACAAAATATGGATACTATACTATCTTCTGCAGTCTCAGAATGTAACATATCTAAATAAAAAAATGCCGCAATAAATTAAATATTCACGTTAACTGACAACAGTAATTTTGAACCTAGCCTTGAGTGAATGACAATGCGAGACACATACACATTTATAGTAAATGTGGCCAATTATTCCACGCAGTATACGATAACCTTAAATTAAAACCTAAACCAATACATCATAAATATCGTAAGATAATTCGTAATTCAATAACACACAATTATAGTATTGGCGCATGCATAATACGATGGGCCTAAACATATGGAAGTGTATTTATTAGGAAAGATATGGATATTTTGTAATATTCTAGTCACTTCTAAACACAGTTTTAATTTTTTATTATTAACACTTAGACTGTATACGTATGTGGGTTTGTATCGAGTGCGTGTTTATATATATATATATATATATATATATATATATATATATATATATATATATATATATATAATAGACTAGCGTTTGGGACTTCATTTCCTGGCGAAAATATTTCTGCAACAGTTTGTTTCAGTGCATCATATGCACAGCTGCAGCTTTGTTTGATTGTAATTGGCAGCGTGTCTTTGTGGGGAAAGACGTTTCTGATTTGACCCGCACCAATCAGACAGTAACAAGATCATTCGGAAACTTATCATCGCTAGTTAGTTACCTGAGAAATTCCTGTTAGCTTTGGTAGAAAAAAATAGATTGCAAACTAATGTAATTCCATTTCACATTCTCAATTGACTCCTAACTTACTTGGCACGTTCTTAAGGGCGCCGCCTACCACGCGTGAGAGGCTCAAAAGCGACGGAGCAGTAAGGTCGACCTTGAAGCGCGCATCAAATGCCGCGTCGCCTCAACGAGCCAAGCGCTGAACTAGAGTGCAAGGTTCCCGCCGAACGGTTTTTACTACGGGACACTGAAGCGGAGACCACATCATTTTATTGGTAGAAAGTCTGCAATTAAGTTCGGTGAAGGTCGCAACCTGAGTTTCACATACAACCGGTTAGTACATTTTGAAGTACGAAAGTCTGAAAAGGCCGTCTTCAGCCATGTTGGAGGGCTTAGAAACAGTGATTTTAATGAGCGTGGCGTCTGAACAAAGAGGTTCCGACCTTGTCTGAAGTTTGTTTTCTTTTCGTACGTTGGCATAATGGGCACACGTGGAATATTTTCGTTGAAGAAATCTGTTTACGAACACACTGCGACGCATTTGAAGCGTGGGGTAGGCGGCCGCCTTAAGAGCGTTGAGCATATAATAGAGACGCAACTAAGTAAAGTCCCAATCATGTGAGTGAGTGAGAGATTTTTGTCAGCATCGAGGTCTTCAGTGCTGGTGAGAGGTGACTTGAGGTGAGTGTGGAGCAGCGCTGGAATGAAAGGACGGCGGAAACGGGAGATCCCCGAGAAAATCCGTCGAAAAACGGCACCGTCTGGCATGATTCCCACATGCGAAAATCCGGGGTCCGAACCCGCCGAGAATCGAACCTGGGTCGCCTTGGAGGGAGGCGAATGGTTCGACCGTTCGGCCACTGCGGTCTCTCCACCGCCCCAAATCTTATGGCAGCCATGTGTCAGAGAGCAGCCAATGGGAAGCTGTTGTCTATTTAATTCACAGATTTGTTTGAAGACTAGCATAGAGGTCAGCGAACTCGCTCATTTTTCCGGTCTCTACCAATAACAAAGAAGTAACTAAACGCAGGCTAAATCACGTGATGTTACTGTGGCAATGAGCCAGCCAATGAGAAGCTGTTGTTTGCTCTAATACACATATATTCACGGAGGCTATCCTACAAGGTAGTGAACCCGCGAAATTTACGTTTTCTACCCATCGCGATTAAGTTATAACTATTAAGTAATGACATTCCAGGAACCGTACACGTGTGCATACCAGTTTCAAGTAAACCAAGATACATTTAAGCCTACGTTCTTGCTGATAAATAGTGTAGTGTGAAAATGGGTGTTTTTGCGGTGCTATTTAATTACAGAAGTCTTGACGCATAATTCTTTAAAATGTATATGTTGTACAATACATCATTATTAGAGACCCAAAAATGTCGCGGGTTCAACGACCAGCCGGCTGGACTCCACAATCCTGTGTACACTATGTCCTCAGTTACTTGTACATTGTCTGCTGCTCCAGTGAGTGGACAGTTGTACATGTGACAAGGTAGCGCGGCAGTCAGTGAGTGTTTTCATACAGGTCTGCTATTGGTTCACAGTCCTCAAGGAAGAGTTTCAGTAACATTGTGCCAATCGCGAAAATTAATAAACGTGTACAGGAGTTTGAATTCTAACGTCTTCCCAAATGAATTCGCGAAATTTTAAGGTACTCTAATAATTATATGTGGTATGGGTCTGCATTTAGTTGCATCGGTACTATTGGTTAAACGACTTCTAGGAAGTGTCAGATAAGTCAAGGGTCAATTGCGAAGCTGACACGAACTTATAGTTGCTGGAATTCAAGCTTGGGACCAATATAAAATGAGAATTTTTCAGGTTTCTACTCATATAGTCAAGTTGGCGAGAATACAGCACCCCAGTTCAGCGACTTGTGCCTAGAAGCTAGGGTGAGAGGCGAGATACTCGTCTTGCGTCGACAGTTTTTCTTGCAACTCGACTTGAAGCGCGGCTAGCGAAGAAAAAATACTCTCTGGCAAGGCGACTGTAGGCTTAATGAGTTTATGTTGGAATGCATAAAAAGGAAAAAATAAGTCAGGGCATGCAACGTGATGGCCAAAAATATTGAGCCTTGAGAAATGTGTAAGGCTACTCGAGCGAGTAGGGGCATCCGTATCAAGTTTGGACTAGCGATCGGGAGGAGTCAGGTTCGATTACAGCAAACATAATTTATGTGTTCCACGGGTTTCCGGAAATTGCTTCAGATGACTGCTGGGATAGTTGTAGGCCGTGGCCGATTCCTCTCACAGTTAGAGCGCCTTTAAACTTGTGTGTGAACGTCTATCATGATCTCGGCGTGACAGTAAAAAATTTTTTTCAGTCCAGTTGTCTGCTGTACTCGAAGTGTTCCTGCTATTACCGCCTTGAGCTACATTCGCTGTCTTGTTTGTAACCATTCCAATCCCTATGTTCATTTGTGTACTCCTCATTGTGTTTGTTTATCATGGTTGTCATTCTCATGCACCTTCTATCCGTCATTGTCAGTTTATAAATTTTTCATTATATATCGACTCTGTTCCTATATCGCATTTACTTGTATGATTGTTGACTACTGTAAAACAAAAGCTTATTGGTCACTACAACATATTTTGTCATTGTGGACCTTACCTAAATATTTTTGTGGTGACCATAAATATTTTTGCTATCCCCAATGAAATTCTGCAGTGACTGAAAAAAGTATTGTAACTACTATAAAAAATTTGGCGAGGTTCATATTGACAAAATATGTTGTTGCGACCACAAGATAGTTTTTCTGCACAGTGATTCCTAGCTTCCTTGCTTTGTTGATTAACTTTTTGGTTGCTAACTTTCTCGTACTTAATGCTTTTATGTTGGCCAAACTGTGGGTTTTCTTCGACTCAGCAACATTCGCTACAAATAGGGACCTGAAAAATTCGCGTATTTTTTTTAGTTCACACTAGATTTCAACAAACTGTACGTTCTAATAATTTTTCGTGATTGGCTCACCGACTTATTTGACACCACCTGGAGGACGTTGAGTCAATAACAGAGAAGCAACTAATGCAAACCCAATCATGTGGTATCACTGTGTCAGAGAGCAGCCAATGAGCAGCTGGTGTCTGCTTGAGTTCATAGATATTCTTGAAGGTCAGTGAATCCGCGTATTTTTGTATAGTGCATACTCCAGAAAGCACTTAAGTTTGCCATATACGCGAACACAAATTTTCAACGCGCCTGTTTTTTAAGTTTTGTACTCTCCGAAATGATAAATTAGGTAGCAACACCTGTTCGTATCAACGACCGTAGTGAAGTTTTATGGGCCCCTATGAAGCAACGTGCGTTTTGCAAAGCGCTCACGCACCGTCGCTTGTATTTAAAATCAGCGGCTGCCGGGCTTCTGTGGGTTATTTAGAAAACTAAGGAAGGGGGTCACGTACTCGTACGACAAAGTGAGAGTCAGCTGGCACATGCCGCCAGCATGCTCTTTCGCGCCCATAAATTTCTTGTCACGTGAACTTTTTTTTTTTTTTTTGCATTTTTATCAGCCATTTGAGAAACAGCATAGGTCATCTTTCTACCAAAAAGAGTTGTTATATGTTAGTACAGAGTTTTCTTTTGAGTACAAGCTAGATTTAAAATGTCCGTAAATTTGTGCCACAATCGCCACTGGTCCTTAACTTATTTTTTGAGACCTGAAAAATTCTCGTTTTCATTTGAGCACAAGCTAGAATTCCAAAAACGGTATGTTTGTGTTACTTTCGCGATTTTAACTGGACTTATTTGACACCTCCTGTAAGCCTCTGAGCCAATAATGGAAATGTGACTAATACACACCTATTATCACCTCAACAGCAAGCAGCTAATAGGCATCTGCTGTCTGCTTCAGTACTTAAATAATCTTGCAGGCTAGCCTACAAGTCAGTGAACCCGCGAATTTTTCTGGTCTCTAATTATTTGACACCTTCAGGAGAGCGATGAGCCAATAATAAAAAACAACTTAATCCAACACCAATCATGTGGTATCACTAGGGCCACAATTTTGTCGCCAAAAGATTTTTGCCCCACTTTGTTTCAGTGACTCACGTGCACTCGGCAGTTCTGTTTCAAGGTTATTGGCAGCGAGTCTTTGTTAAGACACGTTTCTCATTTTACTGCACCAATCAGAATAAGATTATTGTGAGTCTGTACGTCTATAATTTGCCAAGGCAAGTGAGAGTAAAATAATCCAACCACAGACGATGTAGCAGAGCTGCAGGTGTGCACATGACGCATCGAAACCAAATGTTGCAAAAATCTTTTCGCCATAAAATCGCGGCTCTAGGTATCACTGTTTCAGAGAGCAGCCAATGAGCAGCTTGAATACACAGATATTCTTGGAAGCTAGCCTACATGTCAGTGAACCTGCTCTATTTTTTTTTCAGTCTCTACTTGCTATTAAACCACATCAACACATCAAGCGTCATTTGCGTGCGTGGCAAGGTTCTGACCAATGAGTTCATTTGAGAAACACCATATTTCATTGTCTACCTCTACAACATGTTTGCAACCCTGAACTCATTTTGGTATAAAATTTACCTATGTCTAGAGCTGATCATTTTCGGGGAAAATAATATTGCAACAATGTGTTCCAGCTTCTTATGTGCGCATATGCGGCTGTGCTTAATTGCTATTGGCATACTGCATTAGTGCAGAAGCGTCGCTCATTTGACTGCGTCAGTCAAGACAAGGTTACTACGCCACACGTCTGTGATTTGCAGGTAGAACAACCACTAGACGCTGAGATATAAAAAGGCCAATCACTGACTACGAGGCACAGCTGTAGATGTGCACATAAGGCACTGAAGCAAATGGTTGCAAAATTCTTTTTACCATAAATCACTGGTTCTACTTATGCTGTTTCTGTAATGAGTTATTCATTTGAATTGGTAACCCTGCCTTTGACGACGCTGAAATGGCGCTTGGAATTCTCCAACGGCAGTGCCTTTATTGGAATCCATGTTATGTAGGAATATGAACTTTTCGCGAAAAGAATTTAGCCCTAGTTTGTTGCAATGCAGCTCTGCATCGTGGTTATTGGCGGCGTGTCTTTGTGAAGTGACTTCTCTCATTTGACTGTGTCAATCAGAGGACGGTTACTGGAACTTCACTTGTCTGTCATTTGAGGGTAGAAACCCAAGACACGTGCGTGTTGAAACATCCAATCACGAAGAACTCAAATTTTAGGTAAAAAGATTCCTGTAGCAATTTGTTTCAGTGACTCAGGTGCACAGCTGCAGCTCTGCTTCATGGTCAGTGATTGGCTGTTTTTAACTGTTTCGTGTCTTAAGGTTGTTCAAGTGGGGAAAAAACATAATTTTATATTTGTATAAATTGTGTTAGTTTTGTACACATTAGTTGAGAGTACACATACTTCTAACGAAAAAAAATTAGCTCATCTAGTTTTCCCGTAATGGCACTTCAAAGTCAAAATTTGCGTAATTTTACTTCATACAAAACTTGAAAACCAGTAACATAATGAAATGTAAAAAAATCACATCAAAAGTACCTGTTACTGTCTATGGCGTGTAGCATATAAAACCCGTTAAGAAAAATGTTTATGTTAAATAAAAAATTTCAAAATTTAAAATTTTTTTGGAACTTTTAGAAATTTATTTTAAACACAAAAATATTTTATAATGGGTTTGTATATGCTTCAAGCCGTAGACGGTGACGTGTAGTTTTGATAAGATTTTTTCCATTTCATTATATTTACAGGTTTTCAAGTTTTGTATGAAGTAAAAATGTGCAAATTTTGACTTTGAAGTGACATTACGGGAAAACTGGCTGAGCTAATTTTTTTTCGTTAGAGGTTAATATACCCTTAAGTAATGTCTACAAAACTAACACTATTTTATACAAATATAAAATTATGATTTTTTCCCCACTTGAACGCCCTTAACGCTTTACTGCAAATCACGAACGTGTGGTATCGCAGTAACCTACTTCTGATTGGTGAAGTCAAATGAGAAACGTCTTTCCACAAAGTCACGCTGCCAATAACAATGAAGCTAAGCTGCAGATGTGCACATAAGGCACTGAAACAAACTGCTACAGAAATCGTTTCACCGAATTGTGTGGTCCCTACCAATCGCTAGAGCCACGACTTTGACGCGAATATATTTTTGCAACATTTTGTGTCAATGCCTTTCCTACACATCGGCAGGTTTTCTTTATGGTTACTGGCAGCGTGTGTTTGTTTAGATACGTAATTAATTTGACTATAATAATCTTAATACGGTTATTATGACACCACACGCCTGTGATTCGCCAGAAGAACCCCAAGACAAGTGAACGAATCAATGACCACGAAGCAAAGCTGCAGATGTGTACGTATTGTATTGAAAACAAATGGTGCAAAAATCTTTTCGCCATAATATCGTGGCTCTGCTAACCACTGATAATGAAGCAGAACTGCAGATGTGAACCTGAGACACTGAAACAAACTGGGGCAAAATTATTTTCGCGAAAAGTTCATGGCACTACTGACTACAGACTTGCACAGCGGCACTGCCCCGTGTCTTTTTACTAAAATCAGTGGTTCTGTCGATGACCTTGTTTGAAAGGCAAACAACAACAAAATCTTTTTTTAACTATAATGTATTAAACAAATTAGTTTTTCGCTATATAAATTTGGCAGATAACATATTTGTCTGTTATTATAAGGCCGTCTTCATCTGTATTTAACTGTTTGCCCTAATTATATTTTAAGCAATAACGAGAACATTTACAAGATATCTGTTTGACAGTTTTGTTTGAAATGGTTTTTCTACATGTTGGTTAGTTTTTTTTTAAATAATTGCTATGGTAACTAACGAAATTATTGCTAATTAACTCTTCAGCCAAAAGCATGTAATTTCACGCCTGTAAAAATTAATTATTACGGAAAAAAACATTTCAAGCAAAACAGCCAAATAGATTTATAATATCAGCTCTAGTTTAAGCTCGAGAAATTAAATATCACAAAAATAGTAGAAACTGGGTATCATTACCGTAAGGAGTGAAAATAGATAGGCAAATATTTAAGGAGATTAACAAGTTTATGGTCTACCTTTCGTCAAATTACCAAAATATAAAATTGAATACAATTGTAATTAACTACTTTTAAATATAATTAGATGCTTTATCATTAGAATAGCAATTGATTTTCGGTGAAAACAACTTGTTTCAGTGCATTATGTGCACATCTGCAACTCTCTTTCACGGCAGTAATTGGATGTTTTAACTCTCAGCGTTATACTCGCAAATCACAGACGTGTGGTGTCGCAGTTAACATTTTCCTGAATGGCACAATCAAACGAGTGACGCCTCTGCACTGATACACTCTGCTAATAACCACGAAGCACAGCTATAGATATGCACGTAAGGCGTTTAAACTAAGTGGTGCAGAATCGTTTTCACCAAAAATCAGTACCTCCAAACAAACCAAAAAGGGAATTAAGGTATTTACTCTCACACCAACTTGGTGAAGTGTATTTCTGTCTATGCAGTGGTATACTTAACTCAACATTTAAATATTGAACTTGTTTACGTTTTAATCTGGTCCATCGATATGTACCAAATAGTGTTAAATTTTTGACAATGCTTTACACAAACATTTCATCCAATAAAAATAGACTCATAGGCTTATCCTCCCTCTCAATAATGACACATAAAAACACAATTTTAGTGTTTTCTTAAGGACGCCGCCTGTCTCGGAGCAAGGAGACAGAATAGTTAGAAACACAGAAGTTAAACAGCCGGCAGGATGGAAAAGTCAGTCGCACACGCCAGCAAAATGGCTTCCCTGGCCAGCAACATGGCGGAAAAGCATCCGCCAACCATCGTAAAGCGACTGCCCTGCTAGACGCCAGCAAGGCTAATAGGAAGCGTGATTTAACATACAGAAGCAAAGGAGACTCGAATCTGGTGTAAGCAGCCTCGGGCAGCCAATACACGACGAAGTTCAGTCGTATAACATTAACCACCACGTAATTTCACGTCTGCATTACTATGCAGTCTGTGGCAAGGGTAAAGGTTTTCATTACATTATATTACCAAAGACCTGAAAAATACGCAAGTTCACAGAGTTGTAGGGTGTTCCCTAGGAATATGAGTGTATTTATGCAGACATCTGCTAATTAGCAGATGTCTGCATAAATACACTCATATTCCTTGTCTGCTTGCTGACACATGGGTCTGCATTTAGTTGCTGCTTAATTATTCAAATAAGTATGGACCTAAAAACACGTTTAGTTTTTATCACATACTATATTTCAAGAAACTGTAAGATATAATTATATTCGTAATTGGCTATTTGGCTTATTTGACACCTCCTGGAAGACGCTCAGTCAATAATAAAGAATCAACTAAATGCAGGACCAGTCATGTGGTATCACTGTGTTAGAGAGCAGCCAATGAACAGCTGATGTCTGCTTGAATATACAGATATTCTTGCAGGCTAGCCTACATGTCAGTGAACACGCGAATTTTTCTAGTGTCTACAAATAAGTCCTTGATCAATTGAAGAAGTGACCCGAGCTTCAATGTTCTTAATTTAGCTTGTACATAAAATAAAACGTGGCTTTTCACGTCGAAATGTACATGATCTAACTCAGTACCTGACGAACTGAAAAATAGTTAGCCACTGACATTTTTATTCATCCACAAGAGGCCTACACTGTCAAAGTGATCTCTTCTAGTGTTTTCAAAATACTCTGAAAATTGTAAACAAATAAACTTAATCTTATTTTTCTCTGCATTTTAATTCTTGTAGAATTATTATACTCTCCACAGTGCAATAATCAGTCTTTGATTGGAAGCTGTATTATTAAATAAGATTGTGAGGCTGAAAAAAGTAAATTCCTGTCCTAGATCGCGCAACGTATCTCAGGTAGGCAGCGCTCTTAAGGACATGGTAGATAGCACATTTTCATAACGTTGTTATTTTTTAACCTATTTATTCCTTTATACACAAATTGTCACTAAATGTTGTTCTTGCAAAACGTTTTTATTTATCAATTTTTTTTTTGCCTAGTCAAAGTCAATATTGCCGATCACGGTTTTAAGAATGGCACTAGAAAAATCTGACAATCGAAACTGGAATAAGACACACTGAATAACAACGTTGTCTGCTACAAGGTATACTATATATAATAAAACAGTTAAATATTATTGTATTATAAATTTGTTTTAATTCTTGTATAATTAAATTTAAAAATTTAGAATTTTTTTTAATGTAGTAGACCTGGTAGCCTACAACACCGTTATGTAAAAATGTAAAAAAAAAATGTGATAGACAAAATTTTTTCATGAGAGCTATATCTAGTAACACGTAATAATTAAAAAATAAAGAACTGAACTGAAGAGATTTTGGTCATCACTCAACATGTAGCTCTTAAACGCTGGTGAGAGGTGACATGATGTCAGTGTGGAGCATCACAAATGAAGGGGCGAGGGAAGCGGGAGATCCCAGAGAAAACCCGCCGACCAGCGGCATCGTGCAGCACCCGCTGGGAATCGAGACCGTATCGCCTTGGTAGGAGGGGAGTGTTGTAGTGACTGCATCAGCATGCCCAAGCCGCAGAACGGTGTGTAGAGCCTAGGCCGACGTAAGTCTCATGAAAAACCACTCAACGTACTTAAATGATGTTTGCTTATGAATATCGCTTAAAGTGTGTTACACGTGTGTGTACCTGTTCGGATCCTCCATTAATTTCAAAAGTTTATTTTCCTGTCGACGAAAAGGAAAAAAAAAAATATTGTTTTAGCGGTCCTTTTAAGAGATGATATTCTTAGTTAAGAATATTTAAAGAGGTACAACACGCCTTTATCTCAAATATTGTGTCATTGAACGTGAATGTCTCGTAAGAAGCTTATGCGGAAACGTTGTCGGTATAATCTGCTCGGTCGTATTGGTCACGTGCTCGGCTCTACTCAGTCGCTGGATGTTTAACAGTTTTTGTTTTCGAGTGTACTTAAACCCGAACAGTACGTCGGTGGCCTGTTTAGAAAATGCGGCAAAATATGAAGAAGCGGGTATATTTCAGTCGCCGATCTGGCAGACCTGTACTATTAGACCAAGTTTGGACAGTGCAGAATATCCTGTTGTACTGGTACAATATACGTACACATAAGAGACTGGAAATAATCGCGTGTTCACTGACATGTAGGTTAGCCTCCAAGAATATCTGTGTATTCAAGCAGACATCAGCTGTTCATTGGCTGCTCGCTGACACATGATACCACATGATTGGGTTTGCATTTAGTTGAATCTTTATTATTGGCTCAGCCACAGAATATTTAGAAATACAGAAGTCAAATACTCGGTAGGACAGCGAACTCAGTCACACACGCCAGCAAAATGGCTTCTCTGGCCAGCAACATGGCGGAAACACCTACCGCCAATCAGTGTCAGGCAGCTGCTCCGATAATCGGCAGCCAGGCCAATAGGAAACCTGCCGTAACATGAAGGAGCCAAACAGACACGGGGCTGGCAATAAGCTGCGAAGTTGGCCAATATCAAACGTGCCGCTACGTCATTTCGTGTCTATATTACTACTTAGTCTGTGGCTCAGCTCTCTCCAGGAAGTGTCAAATGAGTCAAGGACAAATGACGAAAGTGACACTAACTTACAGACATTTTAAATCTAGCTTGTGCCTAAGAGAAAATGCGAATTGTTCTGGTCCCTACGTTTATGGCTTTAAAATTGCGTCCTAGTAATGTATACTGCACAAAAATGCTACATTTAACCTACAAAAATTTCCATATTAGTAAGGGATTGCAAAGTGAAAGTTTTCTGACATATAACTGACGCTTTTTATATTAATTACTGTTTATAATATGTAGCTAAACCTAAAGTGTAAAAACGTGTATGTTCAGAAATCCTGGTAAGTAATGGATAGATAATATATTCCATACAGAAATTCTGTGTTTCTGGAGACATCTTTGCTTCATAAACTCCTCCAGACTTTGTGTCCAACAAATATACTACATTTACTATTCGTCTTCTTTGTTCAACGTGCATTTAGACGCCTTACAACATATTCTATTTTGTGTATACATGTAAGATCCGGGGATTGTTAACTTTTTACGCGCGCTTTTTTCGTCTGTTCGTGTCTATGTTCCGTTCTCACGGGCAGGGTAGGCCTAAGTAGATACGTCGAATTGAGTAGTGAGTGAGTTGAATATATGGAGATTCCGGACAGAGCTAGATTGTACTCGCACGGGGTTCGTGACCGGTTTTAAAAGGTACGTCAAATCTATCGAGTAGATAGAGTAAGGTTCCCGTAATAGCTAATAGAGGCGAGTTACTAGCGAGAAGACTGCGCGTCAATTCATTGACTTACGCCTAGAAGCTAGGTTGAAGTGTGATGCGTGTACTGTGTCGCCCTCAGATCTCCGCACTTCATGGACTCGAACGCGCATATTACCTCCACACAGGCGGCTTCCTTAAGGCCTAGCACATTCGTTTTGCCGTGATTTCGAAAATAATTTTTAACGTAAATTAGTACATATATCAAAATTCATTCTGGCAGTTTTAACACGTATATATCATTGCGTGTATCAGAATTTTTCCGTTGCAGTACACTAAACATATTTTTAGATTTTTGCCTCTGAAATAGCACATATTTTGTTGTCAAAATAAGCCAAAATTAAGCTAAATAATTTTTTCCCAGCAAACAGTACATTATTTTTAAAAACTCTCTGGAAAAATTGTGTATCGTATGACTGTACACAGTCTCAATTTTATTCAAAGCATTTGGTTAAAAATATTCAAGTTATTTTCTTGTTTGAAATAAATGAAAGATCATGGCCGTATGTTAAGTCCTCACCTAGCGTACGAAATGTGACATAGCTTGTCACGCGTGTTCTGTTCGAAACAGTCCTGATTTATCCAGTCATAGGCTATGAATCTGTTAAGGGGGGAGTGTTAGACAATTTTATTGCATTTTCTGTTTTTGAGCCATAACACTGATTCAAATTGTATTATCAAAACCTTCTCTTCAACGAAATAGGATATATTCTTGGTAAACTGCGTCATATAAATAATAATGGAAATTTCATTAATGTATCATGCACGATCATAGCAAGATAATTATTGGTTAATTTTCCAGATTCCCTTACAATGATTATGATCTTTGAAAGAACTGTGCAATGGGGGTGCATGACTGGATTTGTTTGTATGGACATACTCCATTGCGAAATAAATGACCGTCGCAAGAAAACTAAAAGTAAAAATAAGACAAGAAAACATAAATAAGCAGAGTATGCTTTAGTCATCAGGATACATATACAACTTGAAATTCCAAAACTGGAATCTGGTCAGATAAAACAAGGAAACAAACAGAAAAAACCTAGGTTGACATGCGACACAACGATGAGACGAAACAAAAACACAAACAGAATTACAGCAAACGACACAACGATGAGACTAAACAAAA
>PNEQ01023290.1:0-31343 GCA_003012365.1 Medauroidea extradentata
CGTGGCAGTGTCTGATGTGGCGACACCGTGCTTCACTGGTAGGAGAGGGACAAACGATTCGGTCACTGATTCCCCAGTCGGTATTTGTGGTGGTCGTATTGGACTGGCATTATTCACTGAGGGCTGTGCAATATTTTCCGTGGAAGCATGTTCACTGTGCAAGTTGTGTGTAGTACGTGGGCCAGTTGCTGCCGTTTCCACCGACGTACGTTACGTGTGTCTTTTTCCTGCAAAATGGGGCAGGAAATGCGTTCATGTCCAGGTTTAAGACAATAATTGCAAGTACGCGGTTGACCTGGGTATATCACAACGCCATTGGCACCCTCAATGTTTATATACGACGGAATGTCTTTAGTAAGCACCATGCGCGCAACACGTACGCCTGACTTGACTTTGTACTTATATTTCGAGCCCCAAAATTCATCTTGTAAACTAATGACTCTGCCATAACCTCCTAAAACAGTCAAAAGTTTAGAATTAGCAAGTTCAACAGGTAAATTAATTATTCTTACCGGTCGTAAGTTGTCGATGGCGGCTTCAATGGTGACTGCAATTTTCTCGCTTGCTTCAGTGGTCATGGAAGACGTACCGTTGGTGTCGTGCAGTATTTTGTCACACAGTTGTTGGGAGACCAGTTTGAGAAAGACACAGTTTTGTCGCCCGTCCAGCTGTATTGCTTCCAGTTGATCTTCTTTTATTTGTAGCGACGAATCTATCCATTCGTGGATTTCTAATGCCGTGGGGCGTTTCGCGAATGTAATACGGAGCGTATTTACACGCATGTTGAGACTTATTGAACAGACTTATAGAAAAGACTAATACAACTTACGCGTACACGCGCGTGGAGTGGCCCGTTTGCCACTCGAGGATTAGCACACCGCTACGCGATGTGCACCCGACAAGCTCTGCCACTCTACTGTGGGCTACTCAATCAATTTTTCAAGAACGCTCAATAAAATATACGTTTACAACAAAGCTTTTAAAATTACAAATTTGATGATTTTGGATTATTTGGGCTTTTAAAATGCTAGTGAGTTATTATTTAGTATTTCTGCTGCCACAAAGTTTCATTTTCTGCATTATTAGAATGTTTTTGTTTTCTCTTTTTATTATTAAAAGCGATATTCGTCCAGCAAGCGGTAAAATACGTTGTAACGTACGTAGCCGTCTGTAGGGCTAAGCGTAGCGTACTGCGCATGCGTAGTTATATTAGGACAAGGAAAAGTCACAGATCAGTCCTGAATAGGCAATGACCTTACCCTAAACCCTTATACAAACGTTTAGGAATACCGATAAGGCCTAGGCATGACATATGCTGCACCTAAACCCTTATACAAACGTTTAGGAATACCAGCCTAAGATTAAACTAAATATTATATTTTCTTAGTTGTAATATTTCTGTTAACATTTAAGATTTTCTTTTCAAGGTACCGTTAATTCATTAACTTGACTTAGGTACACTTATCACAGCCAATTGCAAACGTTATCGTCGTCAAACTGCAAATTCATTATCGACAAAAAAATCTTTTTCGTGACATCAGTATCAACACATGGTGACTGTCAGTGTGTCTGGTTGATGATTTGTAAATATGTTCACACATTCCTTGTAGTTGCCGTCCGACATCTTCTGAGAAACATTATTTGTCTCTTTAGCCACCCTTACTTAAATGCTTGCCTCGCGATAATGCACCAGGCAGATTAAATTGAGTATAAAAGTGTAAAAATTAGAACCTATGAGATAACTGAAAGTCGTGAAACGAAGTCGAGTGATATTAAGACGTTAATTCCTAACATGAAGTATAAACGGCAGCGATAAAACAGGTCCCAAGTTACGTGGCTTTTATGTGGCCAGAGGGAGCAAGGTAGGGCAGCCCGCTGTGTTATTGGCACTTTAGAGGAAAAACATACTTTCTCCTTCAAGGCATTAACTTATGTCTTTTTTAACAACACAAATATTATATAATCGTAGATCACGCAAGTTGTCTACATAGTTAAAATATAACAAACATATTTTAAGAAGAAAACTATCATTTTATGAAAGGCGAAGTACGTAGGCCTATAAGACACATTTAGATGAATTTTCTGTTATTACTGTGTATTCACGACGCCTCTGTTGCCGAAGTCGTGGAGAAGCCCTAGGAGTGCGATATTCCGGATTATAGTCCAATTATCTGTTTAAGCGGTACTTAGCTTGCTTTTCACTAGTAAGAAACTTTCCTATTAGTATTCCGGCATGAAAGTGGCGTATGCAATACCAATAGTAAATAAAATTATTTAAAATATAGATTAAGTTGGTGGCACTGTTTTAGATATGAGTGTATTACATTTCATGTCACAGAAAGCACCTATCATTGCTACACAGAAATGAATCTATTGGATAACTGTTTATAAATGATGTACGGCGAGTAATTACTTTGACGCAACCACAAGCAAATTAAATTGTCGTGGTAAAGTGAAACAACCAGTTGAGGGAGGCGTACTTCCATTAAAAACGGAAGGATATTTACAGTTATGAATTCACCGCCCTTGCTCATGAGGAATACTGGTCATATCAGTGGTCTATTCCAAAATTTTGCTAACGGATGGATTCGTGAACACACGCACACACACAAACATATATGAAAAATATTGGTGTTTACTCAGAACGTACACTATAAACTAGTAGTTGTGATTATTAATAGATTTTCAGTGATTTTCTACTGATTCAAATTGTTGAAACTGCTCCATCGGGAACTAGTGGAAAACTACATATTACATCAGCGAAATAAACTCACAGATTGAATATGAGAAATTCTTACTAATTGGAAAAGTAACGGATTTTTTTACCTAGATGTATAAAATACGTAATTTTACTTTAAATCAAATTCTGTTTTTTTTAATTATGTCACAAGCTCAAGAAAAGCATGCACAAAATTTAAAAACCATGAGTACCAGCGGGATTCGATCCCACGACCTTGATGAATGTTTGGAGAAATTAGTAGCAATTCAAGTATGTTTTTTACTGTTCACCGGTTATGTTTATTTTGTATGTCATTTTCTTAGTAGTAAGTTGATTTTTGTAGCAAATTGTGAATTTTTCAAACAAGCGTAACTTTGTAGTGACTTCGTGAGCAACGAAGCGAAACTGAGCATTACCAAAACTGAACTATCCACAATAGCCGTACTACAATAATACTTATAGTACTATGTTGGTCTATTATAAATATTAACGTACATTTCGGTGTAACGTATCAAAACACAAACTCACTTTAAACATTGAGTAAATAAAAATTACTAGTATGATAGTTGTGGACCCGTTTACGATATTTATTACGTGTAGACTAAAGTATTGTGACATTGTTGATATGACATTTTTAGAGCCAGTGATGTTTGGTGAAAAGAATTATGCAACATTTTGTTTCAATGCCTCATGTGCAGATCTGCAGCATAGCTTCATGGTCAGAGATTGGCTGTTTTTAAATCTAAGCGTCTTGGAGATCTACCGGCAAATCACAGACGTGTGATGTCGCAGTAACCTTATTCTCATTGGCACAGTCGAATGAACTACTTCTCTTCACAAATACACTCAGCCAATAGCCACGAAGCAGAAGAGCAAATTTGAGCGTTATGCATTGATACAAAATGTTGCATAACTTAATTCTTTTCACCAAAAATAACCAACTCTATACGTTTTAGCTACAGATTTAAACTTGTTCTTTTCAAATTGCAGATAGATGAGTAGACTTTGTACTGATTTATGAGTAAACGTATCAACTTATTGAATCTGTTACTACAATATCTCTTTTCTCTTTTTTTTTTAACAGTCAACATTGACAAAACAATAGATTCGCCAGTGAGTACTGATTTAAACTCGTTTTCAAATTGCAAATAGATAAGTAGAATTTGTACTGATTAATGGGTGAAATATAAATAATAATTAAATCTGTTACCCCAATCTGCTCTTTTCTCACTTTTTATTATCAGTCAACATTGGCAAAAACAAAGATTCGCCAGTGAAAGGCTTTGCAAATCACTGCAACTACGAAAATTCACTAATTCTACTTTACAGTGTACAGGACGAACACATGCAATCTTTTTTAAAAATTATTTTTGAAGCCTTGAAAAATACATACAGAATAAGAGTTGCGACTTCGGTCATTGTACCTTGTGAATCCGACGGGACAGTTTAGTATCACAGTGCTTGTTCGCACGCTTTTTTTTTTCTTCGCTTCAACCATACACAAAGAAATACTTGGTGCGTTTCACACAGAAACTATATTTGCGTCGTTTTAAAACTGTAGGAATATATTATTTTGCATTGTCATGAAGACAATATTGTCCTTTCTAATAAATAAATAAATACATTTTGATTGCCGGAACATGTAGTTGTGATTGTTAAATTTATCACCAATGGGGCATATTGATTTTAGGCCTAACTCTGCGCTTAAATTCTTTGTAATTTTCTTTCAACACTAACGGAATTTTCAAGGGAGGAGTAGGGGTTTTCTGCAAGGTCAAATTATGAGTTGGGTGCGAGACACTTGCACCTATCACCGGGCTACGCTATCACATCAGCGCCACCGAAGTCGAGACGTTACTTTCTTTTCTCTCCGCCCTCACTGCAGAGAGAGAGAGAGAGAGAGAGAGAGAGAGAGAGAGAAGGCCCTTCGTGTGTCTGGCGAAGACAGCGGGAGAGAGGAAGGAACAGGAGCTGTCTGGCAGGCGCCGCGTCGTTACCGGCTGATGGATGACTGCGAGATACCAGCGTCTGTTACTCCGGGATATCTCGGGCGTCCCGTGGAGAGAGAGAGAAGGGGGATGAGGGAGAACTTGGAGTAATGGCGGCGGGAGGGGGAACTGAGGAGCTACGACGAAAAATCTCTCCCCGGAGAGCCGCCGCCGAGCGGAGAAAAGAGAATAGAATTGGGAAGAAAACAGGATTGCTCAGGAGCGCGCTGGTGCAAGTGGGAGCGGGGCGTGGAAATGTGTGATTAACACCTCTAGCCGGCTTGGCCAGGGTGCGCGACGAACATGCCTCGTTTACAAGTACAGGCTATTTACTGTAGTGTCAGCACTTGTGAGTACTGTCTTGTCTAGAGTAACTACTGAATAGTATTCATAGTGGCCTCAAACGTTGACTTTTGACTACAGTATAATCAATACACTTTGATACCCTTTTAGGATGCTACTTTTTAATTAAAAGGTTGCAGAAAAATTCCAAATATGTCACAGGATAAAAGTAACCAGATTCACAGAATTGTTATCTATACCGCGAACCACGTATATTTTTTGAACTCCGCAGTTGCCAAGTCGTGAAAGTAGGACACGATTTAACTTGCACCTTCCGTTTCCCATGTCATTTGCAGAAAAATATTTTCGTTTGGATGTATAATTCAAAGGTGTAGTGCTTTACATACAGTACGGTTTATTCAATTTTGTATGTCCGTTATTTTGTAAGAGAGAACAACATGAATAAATATAGATATTATGTTATATTTTAGAAAGCTGGAATTGTTCTAACCCGACAAAATTAAATAGTTATACAGTAATTCATTCACACTTTGAAATCAGAAGAATTGATTCTAGGAGACCTATTTTGGAGGATACATATTACGTACAAAGTAGGGGCCGTGATGGCCGAGAGGTCAGACCTCTCGCCTCCCAACAAGGCGATCCGGGTTCGATTCCCGGCGGGGTCGGTCCCCGGATTTTCGCATGTGGGAATCGTGCCGGACGATGCCGCTGGTCGGCGGGTTTTCTCGGGGATCTCCCATTTCCCCCGTCCATCCATTCCAGCGCCGCTCCATACTCACCTCACGTCATCCCTCACCCATCGCAGCGCTAATGACCTCGATGATGTTAAGCGCAGACCAAAATCTCTCACTCACTTACCTACAGCATAATATAAATAAATACGTATTTTATGTTTTATTTGTCCTACTTAAACCAAATTTTACTCTTTGATAGAACATCATCCCGCATGTATCTGGTGTCTACTATTGTGTTACTTTTTTGAGTCGTACCTTTTACACAGAACGGTTTACAAACGACATACAGTCTAAAAACTTTGCGAAAGTGAAAGTAAATACGACATTATAAGTACCATCACACTGAACGTTTAGAAACGGATAACATGTAGGCTGGGAGTCAGCGAAATGATATAACACACGAAAATACGTTTAACACGCACAAAGTGTCATGAGTAGTTATTAACTAATGGACATTGTTACAAACTCATAATAGTTGTCCAAAATGACGGCCACTAATGTAAGCATGACAAGGACGCAGGTCTATAGAATACCGCATGCGTATTACGTATCACTTAACATGCGGCAAAAATACTGGCAACCAAGCCCATGTCTGTGTCTGCGGAGTTCTTCTTCTCAAACGATAATGTGTAGTAATCAAGTGGGTTTGGATCTGGTGAATTGTTGGACCATGGAATCGTGCCGCCTCTTCTAATAGAACGTGAAAGAAACATAGCATTGTAAGATGCTAAAAATCCTTGTAGGTTATAATTCAAGTTTCTTTACGTTTAAAATCAAATATTTTGTATTCGTTCAATGTTATCTTATAATTGTAATATGTATTTATAAGCATTGTCATGAGAAAAGTAAAACAAATTAAAAGCTGCGCGGGAGACGGGGACCGGTGGTAGCCATGGTCTGCGAGCTGGCCTGTGATTGGCTAAGGGAGTATAGGCGGGGGTTGCTGGCCGGTGCGGCCATAGGTAAGCTCTCGAGAGGGACACTGGGTAGGAAGCCACGGAGGTGACCGGACCACGTGTCGCAAGTACACAGCACAGAGAGTGCTTCGCCTGACCAGCTGAGCCCGAGAGACGGGGGTTGGTCCTCCAACTGTGCGTCTTGAGTCACGACGTTATTTTGATAATATTTGGTAAATTGCAAAAGCGGTAGTCTCTGGGAAAAAGGGCGCATCATTTGAGATAAAGCGAGCGACACACGCACACTCTGCGAGCCGTCTCTCGCGCGCACCAAAATCATTTGCTGTATTTTATTTATGAACATTAAGTTTTATCTTTCAATTTAAATTTGACTTGTGAAGTTACGAAACAAGAACCGAAACAGACCTGACCGGTGGGTAACAGCATGTAGATGACTTCAGACATCATGTTTACACAATAACTCTGTGGCACTGTATGGACGGCAGAACTACCTATGGACGATATATGTATCACACATCATGAGTAGCTACCATGGTCTCATCGTCTTTCGCTGGCCTTGCAGATCATCATGATCGTAGATGAAAAGTTTGGCGGCCCCTGCTACTTGTTTCATTTATTCTCGGTTTTACTGTTTACCTTACAATGTCATATTGTAAGCATGTTCGAGGTAACACCAAGGTCGTCAGTGATAATTAAAAAGTACAACCTCGTCTATGAGATATTTTTACTAGAGCATTACATTTGCTTTCATTCACGAGGACGTAACTGCAAAGCAATTCAGAATCATTCTTCATTGTCATTCAAACATACCTCATTGTCGGTAATGTACAAAGGAATACCAGAAGTTCGTGTGACGTCATTTTAAACAGGCCGAACACCGCATTGTTAGCAGCATAAATCACGTGGTAAGTAAATTCTCCTGTCGAGATTAGGGAAATATTCATTAATATATATGTCAAGTTAATTTTTTCCCTTACATGAAACGTAACATGAAGTCACTGTAAATTATAACTCGCATACACGGCAGTGACATTTCACGAACACATCAGAGAAAATCATCATACAAAATGCACACAAATTTCTGCGTAGGCCTACCTTAAAAAAATTCAGTGAAAGGTTCGAAATAAAACAAAATTACAAGAACAAGAGATGTTTTTGTTTGAAAGTCGCATCCTTTGAAGGGAACACACGTCACTCAAGGGTCACTTTAATAGACGTTTCAAATTTTGTACGGCAATTACTTTCCTATTAGCATATATTCCCTACAGTGAGGGCACAAAGTTGCGTTACCCATTATAAGTGTTGAGATGGTTCATAAAGGGTTTCATCATTTTACAGAACAGTTACAATTCCACTGGCGAATTGAAAGATACCTTTAGTCAATATTTTACTCAAGTTACCCCAGCAATGCTCCGAAAAATGTCGCACAGAACCTGGATGAGTAGTAGGTAGCGTTTGCCGCGAGATCGACGGAACACAGTTGGACAAGTAATGGTTCGTATCTAAAGAAAACTCGTGCAAAAACTGTCGTTCATTTAAATGTTTTAAGTTTAATGGGTTTATGTTCGTTATTATAGGATGTAATGATGCTTTGTGGCCTCACTGTACATGCAGATGAATTAGGTCAAGTCATGGAGGATGGAAAGCTCAGAGCATTAGTAAAACGACTCTTCTGGGCAGATTTGCAACTATCGGAGACCGCAACCCTCTACTAAAAACGTCTAAGAACGATGGCAAAATAGTGTAAGTCGCCTCTCTGGTTTGTAGTCGGAACACTTGGTGAATAAGTAGGGTTAGGCAAATACTCCTGAAATCAATACACCGTACTTTAATTCATTGTCCTTCGGTAACGCCCGCAAAGCCACTATTGTCTTGGTGACTGCCTGTAGTAGAAATGTTCAAATGTTTGTTCTGCGGGTGTGTTTTTTTTTCTCTGGCGGCGGCGGGAGGTTAATCACACGGTCCCAGACAGCCTCCGTCGTGCGGTTAGCTGCTGGATCCACAACTTTGAGTTGTGCAAAAATACCGCGACTTTAATTCACTCCTGTGATCGCGGGCCACGCGATCTCACTTCGCAAGTCCCCAAAATCTACAGAAAATAGAGCAGGGGCGTCATTTCAGGTTTTTACAGGGGGGGGGGCAAGATTTTGTTTTCAGACGACAGTGACCTTAATAAAGCATGTATAAATTATATACTTTAATAATAAAACTTCAGTTTTATGTCCTTAAATTAGCATTATTTACATTTAAAAATACAAAAAATATATTTATACACAAAAATTCCAAATCCAGGGGGGGGGGCATTTGCCCCCCCCCCTGTAGCCGCAAATGACGCCCCTGAAATAGAGGCATCTACTGAAAATGCGCCTCGAAACTCGTCAGCCAATAGCAGTTCATCTCCGATGACAATTAGGTAACTCTGTGTAGCAGTTAGGTACTCCCGAATTGTTTATTTAGTTTCATTGAAAGTTTACTATGTTTATATTGTCAAAATTGAACATTATTTAATAGACGTTACTTATTTAATTATTGATTCCCATGTATTATTACTAAACTAATCCTTAACTACTTAAATCTTATAATACCACTAAATTACCATTATTTTCAGTACCAATGTGTCAGGACGATTAATTGGATACCAGACACGAGGTATCTACAATCACAATGCCCTATTCTTAAATTTACATGATTAAGTATTCTGAGATGTACGAAAGTTCCACTTTGGCCCGTCAAAAACATTTACGTTCTTGTGTTGGAAGCAGACGTTCATCATACATAACGAAACAGTTTTTAACGTTACTGTTTACAATTGCGTACTGACGTTATAATTATTTACGTGATACTACTGAGATAAAATATAAGTTTTGTTGAAAAAAATATTAAACTTCAAGAAAAGCCTACCCTGATACTTCAGAATTTCTGTACTGAGAAAATAAACCATGCGTATTACTCTTCTTCTAAAAGGAGAGAAAAAAAATAATCTTTTGGAATTCTCCTGTCTCATACTTCAGTTGCTGGCGTTTTATTTCTGAAGCTCAGTCGCACAAGGAAACAGAGCATTGATAAAGGCGCACTCCTAAGGAACGACTCGACCAAGGAGGGACGAATAGCCGCGGAGTGCTGAAACAGGAAGACACGAGACAAAGCCCTGTTAAAAGAACAGTGTAATAAACAAGAGCAGATGCCGACCAGCAGTGATACAATGCCATGACGACAAAGACAATAAGAGGACGACCAGCGAGAGGCTCAAATAAGGGCTGGGTACGACTTAACCATCCTTTGATTGCGTACAAGAATTATTGCCGAGTGATAATATGAAACCGGCGGCTAACTCAAAACAATCTTATGTGGAGGATATACAATAATAATAACATTTCTATGCATGTTTTCTGCACGTGACGTATTTATAAACGGAAACTAAGGATGAAAATAATTTATTTTCCTCAAAAATGTTATGTGTTTATCTATGAATCGTACCTATTTTATACCACACCTCGAGTCCTTCCGTGAAATTTATTGTTTGCGTGAGCCTAATGAAAGTGACTATATTTTAATGTACGCAGACCGTGGCATGGTGTAAACAAATAATGAGACAAGGAATTAAAATAAAAATTGGTTAACAATAATGTTACCTGGATGTTTATACAAATGTTTTAAAAAATGGTGTATGGTGAGCAGTTGTCAGATAGGCCTAGCTGCTAAGACAATAAACATGCTTAATATGGTGCTTAAATAGTACATACATACACACCAACATGACATAGGCTACTGAATTAGAATCAAAACTACTATACTCCGTAACTTCAGTCACAGTCTTCAACTTATGAATTATGTTCGCCGTTAAGAGGGTTGAGTTCGTAATGTTTTTGATATCTTTACTTGTCAATAACGAATAGTTATGTGGGCCAAATAATGTGTTTTAATATAACTCTCATTTAGGAACTACTTTGACTTCAAAATACAAAAGGCACATGCCATTTATCGTTTTAAATTTTAAATAAAAATATTAACTTACTCCGTTTAAATATCCTCCCAAACTCATAATTTTCTAGGAATTCGGCGTTGATGTTGAGAAAAGAAACCAATCCTGAAAGACCGCCCCCTTACATAGGATATTATATGCACCTACCGACATCATCGCACATTCTCCAGGTAAGAATGCGTGAAGGGTAGTAACTTGCCCACGGTAACACTGATGAACCTTCTCTCACACACACACGCACACACGGAAAGAAAACATTTGTACAGGATGTCTTCCCTGCAAAATGATTTTGTAGCAAACATAAAACAAGTTTTTGGTCACCACAATATTTTATTGGTGACAGCAAAATGGTTTTGTAGAGACCACAAAATAAATTTGGCAGGGTGATAACACATAGAATATTTTGTAGCTGCCACAAATTATTTCTTTCTGTGCAAAATTCCGTGTATTTTGTTACTGAACAAAACATTTTTTTTTCAGTCATAGTTGCATATAGCTAGACTTAATTATTTTGCTACCTTCTAGAAGAAATAGCAATTCCCACAAAACAATTTATAATCGTATAGATGGAATGTATTTTACAATTCTGTATAGCGCCAGAGGACTAACATTAAATTTACAGACTTTTGAACATAGCAGCAACTTTGGTTACAGTACGACAAAGATCGTGTTGATGGCATTTGTCATTCGGAATATAATTCCTGTCATAATTTGAAAGAAACGTGCATACATGACCGTGAAGTATGATTCATAGGCGTTTAAAATAATTTAGTTTTTAGAGTTTTGAATGAAAACTTTTTTCTGCCTTTATGCAACTCAAAAGGAAGGGGGTTGATTAATCTATCTCACTTCTTTGGCAATTAGGCACGTGCAGCACTAAACCAAGGTTTATTCGCGATCCGAATGTAAATCGTCGCAAATGAAAACTTCCACCACGCAGATTACGTTAGTGACGTAGTGCTTGAGTACCACGTGGCAGTTTAGAAAGGACAGCGAAGTGAAGTTAAGGCAGACAGCAATACAAAAGGCGAGGATTTTTCGGTATAGGCCTGTAGGTGATAGAGAAATGCGAACGAAGTCTGTATCGCCGGGCAGATCTGGAGAGGACCCTTCCTCTGAGAAAGGTCGACGAGTAGGCTGCAAAAGTGCCCGGTAGCATACCTGGACAGTCTGTTAGGGGTTAGATAGGCCCCGACTCAAACCAAGAGGCTGCTGAGCTGAGGATCTCAGTCGGGGGACAGAATTGTGGGCGAGAATCTGGGATGGATGGCCCTAGGCTCTCTCGCAAGCTACTGTAACTCTTTAGGTGGATGGAGGCGCAGGTTAGTGTTCCGTCTAAGGGTTCGGCGGTTCCAACCGACTGTTAGCCTAAGTCTATTGCGTGGTAGAGCGTGATCTCTCCCCACTCCCATGGGGGCCGGGATGGCTTCATGCTAAGAGGCACCGTTAACAAAGAAATCCGCGAGCAATCGTGAGTAAATCGGTATGTATCGCCGGTATGTCTGGGCAGGCGTGGGTGAATAAATAGACTAATTTTTCCTTTAGATCTGCGCACTCTTCGCTGTCGTTAGTCACTTATATACCTGATTCTTCTTTGCTTGACGTCACGAGATCTTTAAGTACTATGCCAAGATCACATTAATTCTTTTCAGTACAGTTTCGGTTAAGTAAAATTATTCCAAAACTGGCTCCAAAATATTATTTAATTTATGAGCTCGAATCATTACAAAGAATAGAGATTCGCTCAGTGTTTGAAAAAATGTATGCCTATACCAAATCACTGCGCTTTCACGCAACAGGACAGCAGCGAGAGGTTTTCAGTTAGAATTTTTTTTACAATGAAGAAAGTTTTAACCCCTATTGTAGAAACATTCAGAGGCGGAGTTTTGAGTGTTTTATTTTCTTATTTACTCACTTAACATAATAAAATAAAAGTACGTTTAATTTTAAAGCACATATTTATTTAAAACAAGTTAATAAAGTATTTCGAAAATAAAAGTAATCTTGCGGATTATACGTGCCCGCCTTGTGTAAGCATATGTAGATGCTATCTAACGCAATAGTACCCAATGATGGACGTACAATTGGATACTTATTTAGTATGTACAAGGAGGCCTGATTTTCAGGATAAGCTATTATGACTGGTTTTTAATACATGTAAGCTGAAGTCCACTTCAGGTTTTATATTTATACAATTCTTACTATAGTCTGTCTAATGAAACATTTACATATTTTGGCACATCTTTTCTGAGAAATGTGCTTAGCAGTTTCATTGTTTGGAGCTTTAAACCTACCTGGCCCCCTGTAAAAGCACTGTCCCGGCAACCATATTTACAAATGCAGTTCTCAGAAAACAGTCAAAATATGGAATATTTATGAGATAAACATTTTGTGTCTAATAACCTCATTATGATTGGCTCAATCTAATGAGAAACGTCTTACACACATTTAGTTATTGAACCATAACTCGCGTAGAAAACATTGCGCAAAATAACGTGTCTTCAAATCCTAGCTCAGAGTTCGGCACATGGTGTCAAGATAGTCCCATGTGAGTAGTGATTTACATAAACACACAGTAATTGAATGCTAGCTTAACATTTTTACTGTCTACTTGCGAAACTTGGAAGTTTCGCCCAGCTACTGGGGGTGACGGTTTAATGCATCCTCTCACTACCTGAGTCGAGTGGCAGGGTTGGTAGAACCTAGGCTGGGGCGAGGGTCAGGCACGCTGACCTCCATGACCTAGCTCGGGCCGTGTGAGTGGCGCAGGACGCGAGGGTTGAATGGGCGCCACCCCACCACCCACCCCTATCTACAACGTGCCCAGGGGGTGGCCGTGCTGCCATGGCGGCCGTCCTTTGTCCGCGCCGCGCGGGGGTCCACCGCCCCGTGACGTCATTGGCACGAGTGACCGCTAGGCCACGCCTCCTGCACCCCTGCACCACGCAGTCCCTCGTAACCCCCAGCAACACATTCACTGCCTCGCCAAATTGAAAGCCGCGCGAAAAAATGCTCCGTTGCATGTTTACTCAACCATGTCTCTGACTAAATAGGCTGGGTTAGAGGGTGTATTTTAAATATTCCACGTCACTTTTTATGGATTCCAGACACCACTTACAGGTTGTATCGGAACTAAACCGATAATTACAGATTAGTGACGTGTTGTGGGTGGTTGAAATGCATTCAGTGGCCTGTTTCAAAAACTTATAAGACTTCTGATTGGGAGTGAGGCGTAATTAAAGTAGCTTCCAGTTTTAAAACCAGTTTATGAAATTAGTAGTGTGAAAGTATGTCGTAGTGTACGACTCCTAATAATGATTAATATTACGAGTTCAAAATCAAGAGTGTTTCATAAACTTCAGACTTTAATATTTTAGACTGATTGATATAGTAACACAGAAATTTATTAGTCTCGGTATTATGATAAACTATTTTATTAGTCGCAAATATTGACAAACAAGTGGCACAAAAAGTTGTTGAAAACGGAATCTACAGATTATAATGGAAGTGAAGATTCAGCAGTGACATACGGCCTATATCTTTTCAAGGGAAAAAACTATGTGTTGTTAGAAGAAACATACGAGTATAATTAATGTTCTCCGCGTAGCCCGTAGTTCTCCGTGTGTACTTCCCAAGGACTCCGCAGCTCATCAGCAGTATGACGTCCGTTTCTATTGCAACAACTTTTATGTACAACGAAATTTTGAGAGTATTATGTGATATTTGAAAACGAATGTATAGGCTAGTTTTAAAAGTAAAATTTGATTGTATAGCTATGCACAATTGTTTATTTTATGTTTAGGTTTCACCCAAAAACATTATTTACTTATTCTCGTGCGGAAGGCATAAGCAAAGAGTTCCGTCATATAAGTGGATTATAAAAAGCGCTTCACGAGTCAAAAAGGTTTGGAATCGCTGCTGTAGATGATCACATGGCGTTTTTAATTTGTGACCATTTTGCTACAGCAGAACTTCGAATTCCAATCCAACACATTGTCTCAACATTTTTCGTAATTGTGCTAGCGTGTGCACGAAATAAAAACATAACTACTTTCCCCCATAATTTTTTAAGATAAAATAGCCCTGCTTTCTATTTTTCAGTTCCTTCTCCTTTATTTAGACATTTTACTGCGTGTTTCACAAATAGTTTGAGTTGCAACACAACGATAACAGTAGGCATAGAGAACATAAACAGACAACGGCAAAAAACAACACCATCAGCTGACTTCTAAATTAATAAAAGTAGTGTACTCTTTTAGCAGAGCATAAACTTTGTTTATGAAACAGGATTCTTTTCACTACTAGCTACTTTTTATTTTACTGCTATATAGAAGCTAATACAGTTACTAACCTGTGATTTACATTATTACAAACCTGAAGGGACCGAAAGTTGTGTAGTTTGTAATAATGAGGTTTGTATTACCATGTGTTTACAAAAAGACAAGAAATTCTGTAAATAATTTTTTAGGTTGTTGATCCCCAAAAAACAAACATTATCACCTCCTTAACGGCTGCTGTTAACAAGTTAACATGGCATGACATTGTTTTATGTATGGAGACAAATTATATGGAGCATTAAAGTTAATATTAAATTTCTCATATAATTCCATACTGAAAAAAAGAGTATAGTTGCCGGTACCATACTTGTGTTAAAATAGGAAAAACAAATAAGTTTGGTTGTTGTTACTACTCTGGACTGTTCCTTCAACAATCTGTTTTGTAGAAAAAACAAAGAGCTTTGTTGCTTTTACAAACCAGATAGTAACTTCTACAAACCAGGTTGTTGAAGGAACTGTCCAGAGTACGGTAGTACCGACAACCAAACTGTTTTGTTGTCCCTATTTTAACACAAGTATGGTACCTACAACTATACTCGTTTTTCAGTGCAAGGGGAAAGAAGAACACTTTGTATTAATGAGAACTATATTAACAGGGTTTGTAATAACGAGGTTCCTCTGTATTATTAGTGTGTTTAGGAAAAGTGCACTCAGCACTTAACCAGTAATCACAGGGTATTCGGAGAACAATGAACATATTATTGAACATATGTAAAGAATGTGTACTTGCGTATCATATACCCGTACATGTGTTTTTATGCGTTGATTAGCCGATACAAGAAGGCTACACAAACATATTGTTTGCATGTTCCAGTTCATATACTGTAGCTACGCTTGTAAGTAGCAATTAAATTGCTTTTGGGATCTCTACTTTTATAAATATCTAGGCACTTATACATATATACAAGATGTCCCGAAAAAACTATATAATAAGCACACAATGCGAATACTGGGCTAAACTGAAGACAAAGTTGTTAGCGATGAAATCTTTTACGTTGTCATTTTATGTGCATTATGTGGTAACATAGCACTGTTGTTAGTCCACTATTGCGCTGCACAGATTTCTTTCTTATCTTAATACTACTGTTCTGACTTGCATACTATGGGTGAAGGTTAAAATTCCGAGTATTGCAAATATGATAATACGTTTAATTGACGTAACGTACATAAAATAATACCCGGGCGAGGAGTTCCAGTAGGGACTTTCTCCGTACAGTGTTGCCACATTGTGCACATAAAATGTTGCCGACATTTGGCCGCTTACATTTTCGTCCCCAATTTAGGTCAGAATTCACGTGGTGTATACTACTATGCGCTTGTTTCTGAACATTTTATATTTGTGTATGTGTGTGTATGTATGTATGTATGTATATATATATATATATATATATATATATATATATATATATAACCGTTTAAAAATATTACCTTCAACATAAATAACCAATACTCTTACATGTAACATAATAATCATAATAATAGATGCAGTTACTAATGACACAAACATCTGTGTATATCTCAGGATTCTGAGAGAAAGTTAAGAACATTTTCATGGATGATTCCCTGAATAGAAATTGTCTATGTAACGTCATTACTAGTTTTATGTGATTAATACTGACAATCTAACTCTGAATGTGTTTTACTACAACGTCTCCTCGCTCAGTCCTGATAAAATAAAACTGTTAAAAATAACACAGTTCGTTATGAATCAGTTGCTTCAGAGACCACATAAGCCAATTTAATGCAAATACAAGTTAAATCATTGACTTACGGTGTTTTTCGAGGAAACAAAGTCATAAATTTAGATTTAAAACCAGTACATAATAAATTTGACCAATGGCGATTTAGTATATTTATAAAACGTCAATAAACACAAATATATTGATTTACCAAGTGAAATGAAATTTTTGAAATAATCAATTATATATAATGCAAAGTGAATGTTAAATAGGGTTTTGTAGTGAAATATTTTATGACGGTGGACTGGCAAGAATTGGAGGAAGACTGAACCTAGCTCGACAATATTTCAAATAGGTTGACATGGTTATATACCATTTCATATAATAATACAAAAGAAAGGGTGGGAAGGTAAATATTCTAAAAAAATAAAGATTTGGGCATACTTATTTGAACTTTCACTTCAAAGGTTAGTAGATTAAGGCATAGTTATAGTTGCTATTTTCCGTTTACTGTTACCTGAGAAAGCAAATTATAAACAAACACGTTCCCTGGCTGCCGATCGCCGTGCATAAGAAATAGAGCCTAGTGATATTTAGTGTAGATACATATAGATTTACCACTCCATCACCTAATAAGAAAATGTTATTAACAAATATATAATTTTAATATTTGCTGCAAACACGATCTACGGTGCTATATTGTTATTACTGTAATAATCGTTAGCCGACGAAACGTCCGTACAGTTGTTTCACGAGTTATTTAACGACTGACGCACTGTTAAGCGTACGAGTTTCTTGGTACACTTGCCAGTATTTAGAGATGTACGATATCTGAAAATATAAAAAAAAATTATTTCAGTAATAATTCCCACTGTAAAAATAAGTCGGAGATATCACAAATAAATGTAATGTTTTATTTTCTCAAAGTATTTTTTAACATTATCACGTCATTGTTGTGGTTACTGCGAATGATTTTTTCGTATATCCATGTTCCGTTCCAGTTCATTCTCACGAAAATTCCTTCATCTATTTCGTTCCGTCGGTAATATTTAAATGGTACATAGACTTGCGGATTAGGTTATGTAACGTTGGATGTGAACAGTGAAAATGTGTTGCGTGGTTTTCGAAAAGTGGATGCACAATGTTATCCACGAGGACAGTAAGTTTAATCACTCATTTTGATGACGACTTTTTTTCTGCGCGTAGTACCAAGTTTTCGTTGCATTAGTACCAGAACATTTGAATGCTATCGTTGGTCATGGTTTGATAAATTCGATTGAATTTTGAAATATGCGGTAATTGCACATGAAGACAATATCTATATATTTTTTTCAAGTTTTAATGTATTTTTTGTTGTCATATGTCGATAACACGCACGAAATATTCACGCAATGTTGTTTTAATAATATATTGCGTTGTTGTTTTCTATGGTACCAACTGTACACAGTTTTGTCGTTTGGAAATAGTACGTCGGCGCGCTGCACAAATTGAGCCAATTAGATGATAGCGAAGTGCAATGATACGATGTTATTTGTTTACTTCAAAACTCAGGTTAGAAAGAACGGAGAATATGTTCCAATGACGCGATTTTCGTTGCCAGTAGGCGCTTGTTTGCGAGTGCTACCATCTTTGATTTATTTTTATTAACATGGCTTATTAACGTCCCCCGGTTTTATACACTTTTCAGGCTTAGTGAGGGACGGCTTATAATTACTAAACCTAAGAAAACGACACAAACATCCATGTACGTATCGGGACTGGAACCCAGGACCTCCCCACCGTAGGCCGGCATTGCTATCGACCGCGCTTCTAAGACCGGTTTCATGATAGATTTTCTTGTTTTCCAACTTAGTGTGCACAAGTATTTTCACCAAAAAATAATGTCACATACCAAAAGTAGCATAATTTTGACCTTAATATTTTAAATTATCTTAATTGTGACAAAATTGCGTTTACAATTAATAAGGAATTTTACGTACAATAATAAAGGATGTGTAACTTAATAACTACGGAGAAAATATTAAATAAGCAATTAGTGAAACAAATAAACAAAACGCGTTGGACGAAGTCTCAATAATTTTTTTTTAAACTCCTTAAATTTTTTGTTGCACTTTAGTCTTAACCTTACCAGCCATTAAATTGGTTACTTTTATTATTGTAATGTACAGTAACATATAATGAACTGATATAAATGTTTTGATTTGTACTTTACCTACTGACGCGATACTTGCAGATACATCTCACTACTCACAACTGTATTTTGGCTTCTACTGACGCTTAGGCGTTTTAAATACTGCAGTTACAAGGCTCCCTTTGACTTGCGCAAAGTGTTAAAAAAGGAAAATCGGGTAACTTGAAAGGGAAACCTTTTCGGGAACTGAGCGATATTTAGTTATAAACTATTATATATTTTTTTTAATTTGGGTTGAACAGTCCTATACGTTCAAAGTCAAGCCATTAACAATGATTTGTGTAAGAGTAATGCTTTTATAAAAAGGAATTATTTTAAAATTTGAGAATTTTGATCTGTTAAACACTATCCAGAATGTCGATTCTGAATTCATTTCGGTTTCCAACTTCTAACTTTCAATTTGCTTGTGTCTTCATTTATATGCACTAAATGCTATAAATGTTAAACCCCTCTCCTGTATACCTACGTAGCTGTAATTGCCTATTAATAAGTTTGCAAGAAAAATTACTCTGTATAGTGAAATAAACGTTTGATACACGTTTGTAGACGCCCGAAGAAATATTTTAATCAGTTTAATACTTTATCTCAAGGCAGATTTTAGCGAGTAAGCAAAAAAGCAAAGTCATCTTATATAAGGGAACACTGACTGAATGAATGACTGACTGAATGACTGACTGACGTATCAAACTGCAGCCCAAACTGTTAGACCCAGAATCTTGTAATTTTTTGTGTGGTTTCCCTTCAGTTCGCAGGAGAGCACTAAGCATGGATATTTCGAAATTCGACTCTTATAGGGATGACAAAGGGAGAAATACAATTTCGAAGAATCGTCGATAGAGCTCGAACGTGACTGCCTAATATCTTGATTTTTTCCGGTGGAACACCCATTAAGTGCATAATAGCTAATGCAAGGATTTTTCTAAATTCATCGTTTAAGGAGGTGAAAAGGCCTTAAATGAGTTTACGATTAATTATAGATATCTATCGAATCCTTCGGGATAAAGAGTGGCTTTCCCTTCAAAACGATGCTTACGTAAATACACAAACAGTAGTATTAGGATTTTTCGAAATTCAATCACCAAGGAGTAAAAAAGAGGAAAATGTTATTTTATGAATTGTCTGTATAGGTGGAACACAATTGGCTATCGTAGTGATTTTAACTTCAACTGGATAGTATATAAATGACTAAAACAGGACTCTAAGATGTTTCGATATTTGATTATTAAGGGGGTGACATTTTTTTCAATTATTCATCCTTGTCTATCGAACTAGTCGAAATATCGAATAGCTCTTTGCTGTAGATTGATGCTTATACTGAAAATACCACTTAAAGTAATTTTCCTAATTCGACCCCAAAGAAATAAAAAAAAGTTTTAAGTGTGTTTTCGATTCAAAATCAATACACATCGACCCTATCAAACTTTCAGATATCGACGTGATTTTTGTTTAAGACTGATGTTTAATCAAATACCTGAAAAATAATTTCACAAATTTTCGAAATTAAATACCTAAGGAGATGAAAAAGCGTGATATTGTCGTGTTTTCGCGTCCAAGAGACGTCATTAAAGTAGTCTAAAATATTATTTAATTTTTTTTCCGAAATTTAGTGTCCTAGGAGGTGACCTGGAATGTGATTTAGATAAATCAAAGATATACATCGAACCCTTCGAGATATACAATTTACTTTCGCTTTAGGATGATGATCACGTAAATGGCTTCTGAAACGGTTCTAGATTTTTAAAAATTCGTACTCTTAGTACTGCACACAGGTGAAATGAGTTTTTTGATGAACGGTTGATTTTACTTCTACTGAACGGGCTATCGACATGTTGGTCAACTCAATTGGATAGTTATACAAACGTCCAACATGTGAAATAAAGATTTTTAAAAATTCGATACCCAAAGGAGTAAAATTAACGTAATTTTTTTTAACAGCCCATGATATCTAGCTAACCAATATAAATATTGATGTGTTATTTGCGTCAGAATGATGCATAAGTATATGCCTTAAACATTATGAAAGTTTCGTACTTTATAAGGTAACTAGATTATTACGTAGAAATCTTAATTTTGTAAACTTTAAGGCAGATGATCCGGAAAGTAAGTACTGACCGTGAGAAGTAAATTATACAGGATATTTCATTCTGCAGTTCTATCGAGAGGTGCTTAACAACATCTATGTGACTACGAAATGAATTTGTTTTCAAGAATAATTTCGACGTTACGTGGCGCAATTGTTAGTAGCACCAGTCTGTAGTTCGTGGGGGGCCGGGGGGAGAGAATTCTGGTCTTTAAATACGTATAACGCTGTGCAAACGTGTTAATCTGACACACAAAAACTGCAAGGCAGATGAAATTAGGAACATTTGGATGAAGTTCAGAAGGGGTAAAAATTGATTGTGCACTGTAATCCTCGACAGCATTAGTCCACATATAGATACCATCACACTAATCTCCAGATTGGGACACCAAATACGTGTCTGCGAAATATTAACCCACAAAATCTCCGTAATAGCACTAAACGTCAAGTGAAGGTTTTGAAAAACAAATATGTAACTGAGGGCACCGTCACCAATGGTAGTGTTTGGGAGAAAACAGGCTTCATGCCACGTAAACTATGTATCTCATTCGATTACCCTCTTACATTTAAGAGGTGTCAATTCACCGGTTTCAAATTGCCACGTTTCGCGCTTGTGAACATCGGAGCGGTAAGAGCCAGAGTACAATGCTCAACGGGAAGCATATCGCCTCTATTCACAGCAGGTCAAACGCGTGTAAGGTTTTCGTTGTGGTCTTTTTCCCTAACATTTAATATTTGTGTAGTATGAAGTAAAGGCCAGTTCATACATCTCACTTTGCACTTTACGAATTCAGGTGGTATTGTCGGAGTTACAGCCGTTTAATATAGCCGTTTTTGTTTTGTTGCCATTTTGAGTGGCCTCAAAGTCATGTTTAAGCATGCTGAATTTTAAGGAACATAGAAGCGTATTTTGAAGTGTGTGTACTTTTCGTGAATAAACGTAATATAAATAAGTAAAGCGCTTTCCCGTACACATAAGAGAATACACGTGACACGCTGCAACACCGTCCAAGCGTCAGGCGAGTGCTTTTCTTAAAGGCGAGGTCTACCGCAATTTTCATCAACATTTTTTATATCTTTTATTAGTACCAGATATTTTTTTTCTTATTTTAGACACAAAATGTGACTAAATTTGGCTCTTATGAATTTTTTTTTATCTCTCATAGTTTTTGCGTAATGGCTTGTTATAGGTGGTTCGGGATAAAGTGAGCCCTAAAAAAAGCCCTGCTAAAGTTCTATTTCCAGCCATTTCGTATCTTTCCGCTCGTAACGGCTAACGACAGGACATATCTAACCTCACTGGACACATCACTTGATGTTTGCGCGTTTAAAATAAATTGTTTAGTCAGTATGGATCAATACAGTTTAATAAAAGAAAGTTTATTAATTATATGAAATACAATCATGTCGATTTCGGTTAATTTTCTTTCTGTATTGTTGTATTTAAATAGGAAACTACACGGAACTATGTTACGTAATTTCGCTGCCAACCATACAAGCAGTAAGGTGACTATATGTAATGTTGAATTATATGCAGTAATGACTAGTGATATTTTTAAAAGGTTAAATTTTTAGTGCTCACTTTATCCCGAATGACCTATAAAGTCATATTTTGGCATGTTTCCGTTTTAACGACTACACTAAAACCAACTGATATACCAAACTCAAAAAAAAAAACACAGTGGATAAAGACATTGCAGGCTACAATGACATGCTCATGAAATTAAAGAATAAAAACTATTTGAATTTTAAAAAATTGCTGAATCTGAAAACAAAAATTTAAAAAGTTCAATAATGTTTTTTACGAATATAAAAAAATGTTTATTCTTTAATTTTATGAGCATGCCATTGTAGCCTGCAATGTCTTTATCAACTGTGATTTTTTTGAGTTTGGTATATCAGTTGGTTTTAGTGTAGTTAAAACGGAAACATGCAAAATCTGACTTTAACAAGCCATTACGCGAAAACTATGAGAGATAAAAAATTTCATCCGAGCCAAATTTAGTCACATTTTGTGTCTAAAACAATAAAAAAAAATATCTGGCACAAATACAAAATAAAATAATGATGATGAAAATTGCGGTAGACCGCGTCCTTAAGGCGGCCACCTACCCCACGCTTCAAGTGCGTTGCAGTGTGTTTGTAAACAGCATTTTTTAAACCAAAATATTCATGTGTGCCCATTGTGCCAACGTACGAAAAGAAAACAAACTTCAGACAAGGTCGGAACTTCATTGTTAAGACGTCACGTTAATTAAAAACACTGTTTCTCAGCTCTGCAAGATGGCTAAAAACGGCCTTTTCAGATTTCCATAGTTCAAAATGTACTAACCGGATGTATGTGAAACTCAGATTGCGACCTGCACTGAACTTAGTTGCAGACTTTTCACCAATAAAATTATATGGTCACCGCTTAGTGTTCCGTAGTTAAAATTGTTCGGCAGGAAGCTTGCACGCTAGTTCAGCGCTTGGCTCGTTGAGGCGACGCGGCATTTGATGCGCGCTTCAAGGTCGACCTTACTGCTCCGTCGCTTTTGAGCCTCTCACGCGCGGGTAGGCGGCGCCCCTTAAGAGGGCGTGGTACATAATTCAACGCTAAATGCATTAATTTATAACTGTAGGTTTCTAAACACAATTTGCGAAAATTAAACAATAGCAATCTTAGACAATAGTTTTGGCCAACGTTTTAAACAAAATTGTTTTCAGTGTTACGAACTTCTGAGGCACAATCTCTGACGCCGGAACCTCGTGCATTTAACTGCGGCGCAAGATATAACGCGCAACGAATGAGTAATTCTGGATAACTATTTACATATAAAGTTGGCAAATACCATTAACTAGGATTGTCATTGAGTATTTTTTATCCATATTGGCTTCGAAAAAAGCTTAGAAATCAATTTATGTTTTCATAGTTTATTTATCTACCACGCACTCTTTTAAGTGTTTGTAACTACCCCACAAATTATATTTTGCTGTGAATATAAATAAGATCAAGGCGGAGTCACTGTTAGTGGCAGGGGCAGACTTAAGACTGCTTTTTGCGTGGACAGCTGTAACTACTTATCCTGCTTGTAAAGTTAGCTCCTTGGTTATTCTGACACTTGATGGAAACTCTTCAGGTGTACAAAGTGGTCTTCCAATGAATGTAAATATTACCTGTTATGAGTATGTCAATACATGCGAAAGAAGCCGTGGGCGAACTGCTAGTGTGTGTGTGTGTGTCTGTATATATATAAGGTCCCTGAAGGAAATATGGCCATGATAAGCTTTGATGTTCTTTTATTACCACTAGTTGTGGTTATTATCGGAAATAATTTTTGACACACTATCTAGGGTATCTGGTAAATTGAAGAAAAAAATATTTATGTATTGAGATTGAATGGAATGTTTAAAAACCACTATTTTCCAAAAACATAAATGTGTGCCATATTAAAAGCACGTGTTGTTAAAATGGCCAACTATGTTTCTGATATAAACAATAATAATATTTCAACATTGAGACACAAATATATTTATTTTTAGGTTGAAATTATCAGTATAAATGGGAAAGTCATGTCTTCATACAAAAATTGAATAAAAAAATTAAGATAGTCCAATAAGGTAATTTTTTTGTGGTTAGATAAGCAATATGACTTTTTAATATGAAACTGACAATCAAATGAGGCTTTGTAAACACTAACATTATCACAAACATTTTGGACAAATGAACAAGTATTTGTCGTCTTTGGTGAGGCCAACACATTCTTCGTGGACATATAAATGCCACAAACTCCACACAGTCTCATATCTTTTACGACATCTTCACAGCAAATTCCACAAAACCAGCTCTCAGTCTTCTTTGATGCAGAAAGCTTGGGAACAGCCTTTCCTTTATCTTGAGCCATGTTTCCACTTTTTTTGGTATTTGATTTGGCAGTCTTCTTGCCATTTTTGTTGCCTTCAAATAAACATTTGTTCAGGAACACACCTCTGCTGTTGATACTAGCCGGTTTGATAACCCTGGTTGTTTTTCTTTTCTTTTGTGGCGTAGGCAGTATTTCTGCAAACGAACTTCCAGGAGATGATGTTTCTACTTTTTCTGGGGTGTTAAAATTTCCCGAGTCAACTGGAGAACGTGAAAATAGGAGTAAGTCTTCAGAGCTTTCTGATTCAGATGAAGAACTGTTAACAGGTCTACGACGCTGCCGTTTAACAGTTGGCTGCTGTAGACCAGATGGGCCTGCCAGGGAATGTAAATTATTGTTGTTAGGTTGTTCTCGTAATACAGTAGCTGCTGGTGTTTCGTTACAATGTCTGTATTTGGAGATGCTGCCATTTGATTAACAATGTCTGTACCTGGAGGTGGATTCTCGGTAGCTGTGCTCGGAGCAAATGCCTCTTCTGGGATGACTAGTGGATTGAAGGGGTAGATGCCTGTAGCTCTAAACCCACTTTTCATGTTAGCCTGTGTCATGGACTTCTCCCACGTTAGTGTAAAGACATCAGCAAAGTTCAGCCTAGAAATATCCTGAACCTCTTTGTGTGTGTCAAAGTACAGGAGTGCATGCTGATCCCAAAATATCTCAAAACTCCGGAAACAACCTTTGTCTAAAGGCTGTAACTCGTGTGTTGTATTTGAGGGCAGACAACATAAAACAATATCATTCTCTTCAGACACTTCGCATATAGTGTAATCCAAATGTGACTTAGCCCCATCAAAAATCAATAGACAAGGCCCACATGGTTTGAATCTAGAAAAATGCTTCAGAAAGGTTACAAAACACTCTGAAGTCATGCTACCCTTTCGCGTCATTACTGTTGTTGAACCTGTAGGCAAATGTTTTTCCCAAGCTGGATTTTTTCTAAGCCCAGCGAACAGGATCATTGGGGGTATGACAGAGCCAGTTGCGTTTCCACAGGCTACGACTGTAACACTGTCGCCATGCTCCTTCGCAACAATATGGACCCGCTTGGATCCCTTTGTTGCCGAAACCTCGGGATCTTTGTGCAATTGTAACCGACAACCCTTTTCATCCACATTGAAGATCCTTTCAGGAAAGTTTAAGAAATTGTTATCTGTTAGGAGCTTCTGTAACTTTTCGAAATGGTCCCCAACAATGAATTTGTTAATTTTTTGGGCACGGGCAGGATTTAACCGTTGAGCTTTTCTTTTACTTATTTCCGGATTTCTTTCCAAAAACCCCTTCAACCAATAGCGACCTGCCGATTCCCTAGTGAACCGGTGATTGATACCATTTGCTTTGCAGTACTTAAAAACATTCAATTTGAGCATCTTAGATGTGAGTGGATAACCAACATCCGCTAAACGACATATTCTTCCGCAAAGTTCCTTCTCTTGCCCAGTTGAAAGTGTTGCCTTACAGCCCAATTTAGATTTTACGGCCGTATTATTAGTAATATAACGGCGGAGAGTTCTCCTAGGTACAACATACCTTTTGCTTGCAGCATTCACGGATAGGTGCCCACCTCTTACAGCAGCTATTGCCTTGGTGAGCCCCTCTTGTGTCCAAGTACCCCGTATCTTCTTGTGAGCATCAAAGGGATTCATTTCTGTAACAAAGTAAATTATATGTATTTTAATTTTATGGTTTACTTCAAAAGCATTCTTAGAGGAACCTCTTAAATAAATATTTTCTTAGCCATTTAAAAAATCAAATAACACATTATTTATTATTATTGTTATTTTACACAACCCATAGGATTGTTTTAAAAGTTAGAGTAATGCCTTATTTGTTTCAAATCGTAGTGTAGGACACCAGGGCGAAAAACATTCCCACACACGTTTAATTTATAAAAGCATTAAAAAAATATCTAAACCATTATTTTTAAACCAGATGAATAATTAAATATGCTATATTTGTAAAAACTACGATAATTCAAATATAGTAAAGGATAAGGAAACACGTACTGATCACTTAAACCTTTAGTTTCATATAATGTTGGTAATATGGCCAACTGCAGCTATTATGGCCATGACGTTGGCCATATTAACAACATGGGCGACATTTCAGATAATCTCTAACAAAATTTTACTGGCGAAGAAACAATAAATTTTATAAGCAATGTTCGAATCAGCATACAATACTGCCTTTTAATAAATTAAATAATTTATAATATATAGTAGTATAACACGATAATATATTTTAACTTACCAGCATAAAATAACAAGGCTATTATTCAAACAATGAAAACTTCAGAAAATGACGTCTCCAAGCCGTTGTGAACGCTCCACGAAGCTGTCAATATCTGAGCGTCTTTACAGTGATGCGTGGCAGACCATCTCAGCACTACCTATCGGTTTCCGTGCGAACTACGTGAACTGCAGCCGATTGGCCATATTACCAACCTGGCCATATTACCAACCTGGCCATATTACCATCAGGAACCTTATATATATATATATATATATATATATATATATATATATATATATATATATATATATGTGTGTGTGTGTGTGTGTGTGTGTGCGTGTGTTATACAGAATACCGTGTATGCCTTGTAAATGAGGCGAAACAAATATGTATTTTATAAAGAGTTTATAAAACCCGTATTTGTTTCGCCACTTATGAAGTTATACACGATATCCTGTATGACACATTTTTTTTGTGTAGCATCTAAATTACTGTTGCGTATCGTGATTCCGTTAATGATTCTATGTTTGCGTAATGTTTTGATCAATGATTTGTCCAGCTGAGCGTGAAGTGGGTCTTCTGCCGCTCCGAACAGTACTCACAATGGAGCACCGCGACACGACAGCGTGCTGTCACCTGCGACGAGCGACAGCTGCTTTGCAGCCCGTGACGAATATTGATGTTGCTTACATCGGCCATCGATAGAGAACATCGCTGAAGTTACCACATGTGCATGATATTATAGGTTAGTGTACAGCATTAATTAGTAAATAGGATTAAAACATATGCACAGAAAATGCTGATATTTAGAGCCAGTGATTTTTGGTGAAAAGAATTGTGCAACAACTTGGTTCAATGCCTTACGTACACACCTGCAACACTGATTCGTGGTTATTGACAGAATATAATAGGGCAGAGGCATGGCTCATTTGACTACACCAACCAGAACAATGTTACCGCGACACTACACGTCCGTGATTTGCGGGTAGGACTCCGAGACGCCGAAAATTAAAAACTTCAAATTAATGATCGTGAAACAGAGAAACAGGTTTGCACATCATAAGACATTGAAACAAATTGTTCCAGAATTATTTTCAACAAAAATCACTGGCTCTATTAATATGATGTTTTTCCAGAAATAATAATCGTTTTATGTATGTATATTAATATTGGTTTTCACATAGGAAGTAAGTGAGAGATTTTGATCAGTGTTTAACATCGAGGTCTTTGGTGCTGGGAGGTGTGACATGAGGTGAGTATGGAGCAGTGCCGGTATGAACGGGCGGGGGAAGCAGGAGATCCCCGAGATAACCCGCCGACCAGCGGCATCGTCCGGCACGATTCCCACATGCGAAAATCCGTGGAATGACCCCGCCGGGAATCGAATCCGGATCGCCTTGGTGGAAGGCGAATGGTCTGAACATTTGAACTGTTCCTTGAAAACACTAACTTTAGGTAGTTAAGGGACACATTCTTCGCAGGGTTATATTTCTATGATGGAGAGATTATGAATTTATGTAAATATTTGCAGAGGAGTTACAAAAACAACAAAATAGCACCGTATCAATATTCGTGCACAGTATAAACTTAATTACTTACTTGAAATATTTAAAGTCTAAATTGCAATATAGCCTAGTGTATAAATCCTAATTAATTTATGAAAAATCGTTCTCCCCCGGGAGGCGGAAACTTTCACTAATAACTATAATAAAGTAAACTTTAAAATTCTAAGTTGAATACACTGCGATTGTGCTTGGTATGCAAGGAGTTCAGGCATTATTATAAAATTACTTATTTCTCTGGAATGCGTCATACTCTACTCGTCTTCCTTCAGTAATGGAACGCATGTAGCAATGCGGGGAAAAATATAGCAGAATACATTTGTTTGGTTATTAGTTCCGACGCTTCCTTCCAGTGGCGCAACGTGGATGTATGCAATATAGCCTAGTGTATAAATCCTAATTAATTTATGAAAAATCGTTCTCCCCCGGGAAGCGGAAACTTTCACTAATAACTATAATAAAGTAAACTTTAAAATTCTAAGTTGAATACACTGCGAATGTGCTTGGTATGCAAGGAGTTCAGGCATTATTATAAAATTACTTATTTCTCTGGAATGCGTCATACTCTACTCGTCTTCCTTCAGTAATGGAACGCATGTAGCAATGCGGGGAAAAATATAGCAGAATACATTTGTTTGGTTATTAGTTCCGACGCTTCCTTCCAGTGGCGCAACGTGGATGTATTATGTGGTAAGGAGTGCTTAGCAATGGCTATACACAGCTCTATTCTGTCCGTGTAAACACTAGACTGGTAGGGCAGGTACACAAACGTGCGAGATGCGAGGAACAAGTTATACAGTCACACGATCTCAGTAAGAGGAACGTATATTCAACTGGTTCATTCCTATAGGCGTGTTAATATCACGTGCTCTGAGTGTATAGTCTGATCTAATATAGCTTCACTACCACCCCCTTCCCCCGACATAGAAAAATTAACATAATTGGGGATTGCAGCGCGATATAAATAACTAGCACCCTTGATTTGACTTCTCCATTACTATTTTGGTTATCATAGTGTGTAACAAACAACTATACCTCCAAACAATGGGATGCTAAAAATCGTAAGTAATAAATCAATACAGTTGTAAATTTTCAACAGAAACTAGGTTTACTTGTTACTTTTTTTTTTAGGAATAAAACATGTCATCATTCTTAATCTTACTAGACTAAAGCATAATCTACGCTTGAATAATGACGTTCAGCGTATAGGTCTAGATTCAATTTATATTTGGTGTTGGGAATTCTGTAAACTACAAGAAAAGCGTGATGTCTGTGTAACTCTGGCACAGATATTGAAATCCTTAGAAAAATTTGCCCCCTTCCATTATAAATGAATATATTTTTCATCTTCTGAACTTTATTCCATTCGTTCCAGCTACACTTCGCAGAAAAAAATTAATAAAACGTAATATCTAGAGATGTGGTAGAGACAGTTACGAAAAATTCATTGCCTGATAATGACATTCGCAGGACGTATAAACGAAATATCAAAACTGTCGTTCTCTCCTTGCAGTAGATTGAAGTTTTTTGACGTACAGATTGAAGGGTAGCCCATACACCTGCTAAAGACCGCAAAATGTGGTACTCTGTTTCTTATGTAACATACTCAACGAACTAAAAGATAAATCAAATTTAGAAATAAGAATTATTCCTAGGGTTCCAATTTTAAATAAAACAGTTTTCTAAAATATATTTGAACAATTCAATTTCATAAATTAAAATAAAAAAATATTTAAAATTCTTTTGCGTGTGCTGCAAAAACTGTTCATTAACTTCAGGGTAAAATAATAACTAAACAACATAACTCAATCTAAATATATACTTTGAAGGAAATATGAGATGTAAATTTGATGTAGTAAGCATATATCTATGACCCAGCGAGGTGGAGCAATGGTGGCACGTAGGACTCGTATTAGGGAGAACTCAGGTTTGATCCCCGGCTCCGGCAGTCCTGATTTCTGTTTTCCATGGCTTCCTGAAATCGCTCCAAGCGAATTGATCCCTTAACAAAGGCCATGGCCGACTCCTCTGCCAACTCCGGTCATTGTACCAAGTTGTATGTCAGCGTCTCTAATGGCCTTGCTGTCGACGAGACGTAAAGTCTACTTAACTTTCCCTAAATCTATGCAGAAACAAGAAACTCTGCGAAGTTGACAAACGTTAGTGATACGCTTGTGAGTTTACGATGTATTACATAAACTCTTACACACCGACAAATAACCACAGCATGATTATCCTCATGTGTAATATAATACAATAAATCATTTATGGAATTCTGAAGTCATAGTATTTGTAAACCATGGATATATTTTCATTCCAAATGCGGCAGAGTTATAAGCACTGAACAATACTTATGTTATATTAGCTGTCCCTTTGCGGCTTCGCCCGCGTGTAGTATAGAAAAGAGTAACTAACTTTTAGTTACGTGTTAATTGATGGTGATACTATATTCTATATTATACTATATTCACTGTTTATCTTTAAAACATCAAATACAAACAGATTTGTCCAGTCCACTGCGCTAAGTGTACTTCAAATTACAGAACTTAATTCATCTTTATTTCTCTATAAAACAGCTGCCCGCCTGCGGCTTCCACCGCAAAACAGCTGCCCGGCATTTAACAGCCATTACTATTGCGGTTGTCAGCGAGTGTTTTCTTCGCTTTTTTTTTCCCGCGGTCGCAAATTAGATAAAAACAATCCTTGATGCGGAT